>JAOTOM010002781.1:0-118542 GCA_034440615.1 Ashinkailepas kermadecensis | reverse complement strand
GATTAGCACGCAAGGACTGGTACTCAGTTCAAGTCACCGGCAGGCGCATGTGCACGGTGGTCGGCGGCAACGGCCCGATCCCACAGACTGGCGCCCAGTGAACGAGCCACGGCCCATGCTTCACATCACCCACGGTTTAACCCTCGTGGCCAAATGTGGCTTGTCAATGAATCACTCGGTGGTTACTTGACATGCGTCCGAAATGTGAGATCTTAAAAGCTGAACTGATCACTCAAGTAAGAAGCTTGTTCCACACTAGTGTATCAATCCTTGCAAGGAGCACCCTAGTCATTTAGCATGTGACCTTACCAGCACAATGAAGGTGCTGGTTAAACCACCCGGCAGGAATTTGTTCTTTGGATAAATGTATGCCTTGCTCTTTTACGTGACACAGCTTCGGATATAATTAATTAACTATGCTGGTGTACTTGTGCATGTGGGGAAGTCTAGTTGGCTTGGGATGAAGTCTAGGCGCCTCGCGTCGCGATAACTCCCGTTCAAAGTATGGCGGTACGGTTGCGTTATATTTGACGGTCGATACGAGTAAGGGCCGAAAAGTAACATGTGCCGACAGCAATTTAGCAGTTTCTGTCGGCACTACAACAACGGTTTGCAACGGCAGATATATATCCGTGCACGGCGGCCGCTCAATCGGTTCTCTCCACAGTCCCGGGCCGGCACCCGCCGCCGGGAGGAGGTGGCGGTCCCCTGCGGGCGCCGTGATTGGCTGCCGCATTTATGACGCGGCGCCAAGGCCGACCGCGTGTGACGTCACAACGTTACGACAGCAGTGGCCACGGTGGCCACCACCTGCGGGCCGACTGAATCGGCGTATTCCTGTCGGCCGAGGGCCACACAACACAAGTAAAACATGAACAATGTTACATGCAGGCCGTGTAATGCTCACTCACAACACGACTGTCATCAGTAAACAAACTTTTGCATTGTAAAGTGACTTGATGCATGCCATGCCACTAGCGTGTGCATGGTTTATTAAGCCATGGGTGGTATATTTGATTTACAGTGTATACCCAAAGGAGCCAACGGACGTCGATGACCCGAATTACCTTGCAACTCACAGCGAAAACAGCTACCCACAGGTACAGAGGTCATAGATGAGCCGAATTGCCAAACACCGTACTAACCCCAATAACAATCCTACATGGTATGCTTAGACTGACCCTCTACTAACAACTAACACGCGGCGGCCGGCGTGATAGGCGGTGTGGACAATTTCCTCATCCGCGCGATAAAGACCTCTCGTCACTGTTAGACAAGAGTAGGCTAATGCCGGCACCCTGACAAAATCAACTTCCTCGTCACTCTCAAACTCACCCTCCCCACTCCAGCTACAAATTATATTGCGGAGGATTAAAATAAAACGAAAACCATTTACATATCCGAGAGACGTCCTCCACCCAACGTCTCAACACGCCTTCAACACCTAAACCATCACACACACTGGGCAGTAAAACGTCCTCAACGTAGATGTACATCTGCCTTAGCTCTGCATGCAAAACACACTCGCTTTAAAGGCTGCGCAAATGATCTGTACTGTCCGGCACGAGTCTAAAAATCACCCACTCCCACTCCCCTCCCCTCCCTCCCCGCGTAGCCGCGCCGCCGGCGCCGGTCACGTGTGCCGCGCAGGTAACCGTTAAGCGGCACGAGGTCCAGCTTTCCCCGTGCACGAACGGCCACTCGGCAAACCGTGTGAGACTTCATTTATGCATATAATGGGAGCTCACCGGCTGGCTGGCGCCACAGTCCATGACCTGGGGGAGGGGGGGGGGGGATGACCTGGGGGTGGGGGGGATAGCCAGCGCACGTTGACGGATCGCACCCCAGACCATTGGACCTCTATATATAATTAGACATACAGCTCGACTTTTCAAAACGGTCCCCGATGGCGGCGCCGCATGTGGGCAAAACGGCGGCGCTGGCAGGCGCGCGCAGTGTGTTGTGGATGTAAAGCGGTGATGCTGGGACGATCCAGATGGCCAAAATGACTATATCATTTTCAAGTGATATAGTTATATATGGAGCTAAAACTTTTGTTCATGTATATATATATATATATATATATATATATATATATATATGTATATGCAAATACCAAGCAAAGTCCCACATCATCTATTTCCCATTAAGCCTGTCCTTCGACCTGCCGCGTCCCTGCCGTTCATCCCCTTGCAGAGAAAGATACAGAGGGCACAGGGGATATGTGTCCGCTCATGACAAGGTGGCGCCCATCTTACTAGGAAAATGGTCCTACAGTGAGGCTCGAGTGCAACCCTTTTTAATTTTTTAACTAAAGGCGCCCATGCAGATGAAAATGTGCCCCTTAGAATCATTGAGTGCACCCCCTTGAATTTTCAAGCGACGTCTCCTTCCAAGACCCTCGAGTGCGCCCCTCTCGAAATTTTCAGCTGAATGCACCCTGGTGGCTCATCCAGTGGTTCCAGATATGCGCTTCCATGAAAACTCCTGGATGTGCGCCTGCCCTCTTGGCTACGCCCTTGGAAGAGGTCCCGGGCTGATAGAAAGAACTACACTTAAAGAGGAAGTCCTGAGCGCACGGATGTTTATTTCTGAAAATTATTCGGGCGCGGGGGGAGCGGCAAAATACATGAAGGCAATGGGCAGGTCTAAATTGATTGGGGGATCACACTCCATAGAGTCCCATGTTAAAGCTTGAAATTATTGGCGGGGGCGGGGCGGGAGCAAAGCCAACATTGATGGGGCACTTGACCCCTCGAAAGTGTATAGAGCAACACCCTACCTGAGCGTCAACCAGTGCCCTGCAGGATGGTCGTGCGGATTCAGGGATGGTCGGCGGATTCATGGATATGTCCCCATGAAGTTTGAAACCCGCGCCCCTCCGGAATGGCTCGAGTGCTCCCCCTCATTAGCACCCCTCCAGTG
Source organism: Ashinkailepas kermadecensis (assembly GCA_034440615.1). Taxonomy (NCBI): domain Eukaryota; kingdom Metazoa; phylum Arthropoda; class Thecostraca; family Neolepadidae; genus Ashinkailepas; species Ashinkailepas kermadecensis. Next base: position 115,617 of record JAOTOM010002781.1, on the reverse strand, counting down.
TGCTCAAGTGCACGCCCTCTCCTCCGCTAAACTGATTTTCGGCCGAAGGCAGGTTTCAGGTATTTTCGCAGGGTGCACCTCCTAAGAAATGGCTCCCCCATGACAATTCTTAGATACGCCCCTGATTAGTATATTAGATAACTACAAACATCCCCAGCGTCACTTCGCAAGTGTTTGTCGGGTATCCAGGATCTTAACACGCGCACTGGAGGGGGGGCGAAATCCGCCCACCCCTCCGGTTTTTCGCAAATAACTGCAGATTTTACCGGTCGATATACGCAATTTTCGGTGTACCTGCCTAGAAATGAACGGCACGTCGTTTAAAGCAAGAAAAATTGACATCGGCCGAAAATTTTTCAAGTTAGGGGCCGCTAAAGTCAAAAAATGTTTTAGCGCCAAACCACCAAAATCGGCGCTGATGCGCTTCCAGTATACTGACAAAAGGGAAGTGTTCTAGGCAACACTAGCGACTCGTTTGATGCATATTGATATGCTGTATAGTTTCAAGGTCATGTTAGGTCACCAAGGTGAAGTCAGGTCAAGTTCATGACAGGTTAATGGAACCAAACTTGATCAACTGGAATGTTGCCATAAATGCACTACTGGTTGTCATTTGTACTGTTTGTCATTGCGTTTCCATACTTTATTCATGTACTTCACTCCCTTCTTCACGAAGCCGATTGCTCGAGCTGCCCGACGGAGCAGTCGGGCGGGCGGCCGGTTCCGGTAACTGGAACAGGTAACTGACCTGATAAAGTGGTGCTATATAGGTGACCTGAGGTCAAATGTTGGGTCTAGCATCTGCATTGCATCATTAGTAATGTCCAAGACATCATTCATGCCCATTTTTGAGCATTTAAACACAATCACAGCGATCCATAACGATGACAAGCCAAGCCACGCAAAACCGGAAAATTTTGTCAATCTGACCTCATTTGACCTTGAAGATATTGACCTAAGGTCACGAAAATTGCACACAATAGAGGTCACTACCGTGCTCATCCACCCTGCGAATTTAGTTCCTCCAGCTTTACTAGGAGCCGAGATCTTAGGGGGCGGAATCCGCCCCCTCCAGTGCGCGTAATTCTCAGAGGCCCTCCAGGGCGCGTGTTAATTCCATGGAGTGCACCATGCCGAATACCGCACAAAGTTGGGAAAACGATGATAGAAGTTAGACCTCAGAAGCACAATTACACCATTTTAAAAGATGTTTCGCCGTTTCTATCTGCTCGTCGTGAACCCAGCATCATTTTACACTACTTTTTATCAAAATATATCCAGAACGTTTCATTCTACAACATTTCATTCTAGGGGCAAAATGCATGGGAGCGGGCGGCGCGCTCGATATTTTGCCCATATACCGCTGCTCCAGCCGGGACCGGCCGGAATGGGACGCGGAGCGTGCGGCGGGCGGCGAGTCGGCCGTCTAGTTATTTATTGAGGTTCATGACAGTGCGGGGTTCCATGCGCGACTCGACGGCCGCGGTGCCCACATGGAGCACGAGCCGGGGGCAGCAGCGTGCCACGCGATGGCCACACGGAAGGCCGACGCCACAGTGGCGACACGGTATATATTATTATATTATTGTGAAAATTGTGCATTGTACGGCAAGCCAGACATTCAGCTTTCTGTGCAGTTAAACTAGTTCTTCCATCGAACACCATCCAGCTTGTCTTGCAATCAGAGGCTTTTAGTCTATATTACTTCAGCACCGAATTTCAACCGGCCCGGCTGTCATTGTTTGTGTGAAACCACATTTCATTATTTGAAAAAGGAGCAGCGTTTTATGCCATCATTTGTGTGCTATGTTCCGGGACGGGCAGCATAGCCACGCCTCGTCGGGTCAGTGGAATACGCTGTTCAGGACCGAGGTCTTTCCAGAATGTTCTGTCCACACGAAATCGGTAGTATGAATTTCAGTGCGACCGGCATTCCGGGAATTTATATTCGGCCAAAGCTGAACCGACTTGAATGCCTTACTTCTGAGAACTGTCAGGAACAATGGCCAACGAATTTACATCAACCGAGTTCGTTTACCAGATCAAATGGCATGCTTTCATTAACGGTGTGTGTGTATGTGTGTATGTGTAGGTGTGTAGGTGCGAGTGTGTGGGTGCGTATGTATATATATATATATATATATATATATATATGTGTGTGTTTGTCTATATGATCTGCGTGTGTGTGTGTGTGTGTGTGTGTGTGTGTGTGTGTATTGAACCACTTTCTTTGTTTTCTATACTTTATATGCTTTCTATGCTGCATATATTGATGATATGCTGCATCTATTGCAGCATGATATTCATCAATGCTGATAGCGATGAAATATGGCTTCGACGTTCGACAAACATAACCTTTGATTCAATGATAAATGTATTCTGTATTTCTTTCTTTATGTAATTATTTATGTTAGTAATCTGCAATACGACAGTAAATCAGCCCTTAAGCAAATATTGTTCACTGGGAGAACATGTTTTTCTCAGTTCAACGCTTTTAAGGCGCGTATTTTGTGATCTGTGTCGGCGCCAAGCCGAGGTTGTAGCGTGGGCTCTGATAACATAAACCAAATCGTGCAAATCCAGGTTAACATGATACTTGTGTCCCAAATTTAGCGTGTTATCAATGCCTCGATATGGTAGTCCGACTAACCATGAACCCCCTGGGCCTGTTGCCAGCCCACCCTCGCCGGGTCACATGATAAACGCCGGATACGATAAGAACGCAGTATAAGAAAAGAAAAAAAAACGCCGTATAAGAAACCGAACCCTCCTTGCCGTGACCTGTTCGATTCCATGGTGATGATGTTGAGAAAGCTGCATTGTTCTATGCTTGACAGTTGCAAATTTTTAGCCTATGAAAAGCGATGTGGCTTGCAGGGAGCCGAGTGCCCATGGCGGCAATGGCGGCAATTCAACTTGAGAAAATTCAGCTAGCTTAGGCAAAACTCCGGTTTGCAGTCTCCATCGTTCAATAACACCGGAAGAGGGTTCAAAGGAAGCAACCACATTATATCAACTGGTATTTCAAGTGTCATCTTATTCCTTTGCATCGTTTCCCACTGTCTTCGAGCACTTCATTTACGCATTCAGACACCAAGGCACATGTTTTCAAAGAAATTGTAATCTGTGACTTATATATATATATATATATATATATATATATATATATATATATATATATATATATATATATATATATATACTGGCACGACAATGTCGCTTTCGACATTATCGTGCCAGTTGCCAACTGAGCTACCGGGGCGGCAAATACCTAGGCGGCACTTGCTTGTTTAAATCAGATTCATTGACAAAAAATGATTAAAATACACGTGTTTCATTGATAATCATACATTTTTTAGCGTAGGCCTATGTTGTCTGATAAATCATTATGCTTTATGTATACATTGTACGCTGTATTGGAAACGACATAGTCAGATTTCTACGCGGATAAAATATTACTTCAAGCGGATACCATCCAACTATTTTACAAAAAGAAGTGTTCAGTTTATATTGCTTCAGCACGAAATGTAACGGGCCATCCGTCATTCTTGGTGCGCCGCTTCACAGTTAGGCGTTACGTAACAGTTCTTACCACACAGTTCTGGTAGACCGTAACATGGTTTTCCAGATTGACCATGGGCATTGACCATGGGTCCATGGATGGGAATCTGCCTCTTCAAGCAGGTTCTCACATCCACACTGAAATTTCCCGATGTTGCCCCTGACCGAGCTTCCCCCTCCCCCCCTTCTCCAATTCTGGCACATGAAACACCCCAAATTTGAGTATCTCTTTAAGCACAATAAAACCCTACTCACCCCCAGAGACGTTGAAGTCAATTTTTTTTATTTCAAGAGGCCAACCAACAACATACTTTCTTTTACACTGACGGCTCCCGTACCAGCAATGGTACGGGCGCTGCCTGGTGTGGTGGGCCCGACACTGGTCAAACAAAATTAACAATTCATCATTCGGTCTACACAGCAGAATTAGTCGCCATACTCACTTGCCTCCAACACATCATTGCACAACACATAACTGCCACTACTACAATCTGCACTGACCCACGATCCTCAGTTGACGCTCCGCGGCCATACACAACACCACGCACCCCACACTCCACGCCATCAGACACCTCTACAATGACAACCACGCACACCTTCAGCTCATCATCCACTGGATCCCCGGACACAGGGGTATCCCGGGAAACGATAGAGAGGATGGGCTGGCCCGCGCCGCGATCGACGTCCCCCCGAACGAGAGGGAGTGCCGGTGCCGCCCGGGATCTTATATCCATCACAAATAGTTTATTTAATAAATATATCCAGCCTGCTGGTCATACAACACCACACAACTACACGCTATCAAACCCACACTCTCCAAATGGCCCTAGTCCAACCAGCACTCCCGTTTGAACGAGGTGGTGCTCGCCAGACTTCGCCTCGGACACACCAGATTGACACACAATTATATTTTTCATCGACCACACCGCCTTTCACTTTGCAGCACATGTCGAGTCCGCATTACTGTCGCCCATCTCTTGCTTGCCTGTCCCGCATATGCTCCTCATCGTCGCGCTATCATCCCGTATTTCACCAACATCAATACGCAAATTTCGCTTCGGACATTCATCGGGGATGAACATCAGACGCTCCTCGAGTTACTTTTCCGCTTTCTACATGACACCAAACTTTCGGAACTGATCTAATTTCTCTGTCGTACGTTACCTGGTCCAAGCTGACATGAGTTAAAAGTTAAAAGATATATGACCTCGACTCAAATTTTCGTGCTCGACTTGTGCTCGACTCAAATTTTTTTAATCGGCTCACATTTGACTCATAGATCTTGAGATCCGATTCAACTCATGATTCACAGCAGGTCAAAATTATTTGATTCGACTCAATTCAGACTCAGAGCTACAGAGATCCGATTCAACTCACGACTCAAACATAAATTTGAATCGATTCAGATCCGACTCAATGGTATCACTCATAAGCCGTATGATTTTGTGTGCACTGCTCACACACTATTTATATATATATACATATAATATATATATATATATATTTATATATATATATATATATATATTTATATATATATATATATATATATATATATATATATATATATATATATATATATATATATGTGTATATATATATATATATATATATATATATATATATATATATATAATGAGGTGAAAACAAAGTTATAGCAAAAATAATTTGTTTGACAGACAGTTTGATGTCAATTCATCTTCATCTGTCTAATTAAAGAAGGGAATCAGTATTTATTCACACTAACAAAGATGCTCCAACATCGAAACATCTGTTGGATATATTATTTTTGCTATAACTTTGTTTTCACCTCACATTATTTATCATTCGGCATGCACTGTAATGGTTGATATATAGGATAAATATACAGATAAATGAACATGCATGTGCATAAAGTAATTGACTCAAACAGATTAACGAGATGAATGGTTGTCAATGCATATGCAAAGTAATGAGTGCATAATACCTCAATCCACATCAGCATGATGCACACACAACCTAAATCATATACCTGACACGTATCACCACCTAACTGCAACATGGCTGGGCGCTACATGACCGATGTAGTCGATGCGCCCTAAAGCCCTAATAACTAACTAACTGCAACATGGCACCCAGGTTCTTCACTGCAATAGGTATCTGCACAGAATATGATTGCGTTGGTCTGTTGCCCCCACGAAGTTTGTTTGGTAGCAGGCTTGAAGGTTTCCCTTCACCATTGGTTTACACCCAATTCTACCAACTTTCTCTATGCTATCTTGCATATTTTATGGCAATATAGGGTACTTTGATGTATTCTAATTGAAAGACCTATTCTTTAGCTTCATCAAAGGGTATCCTAAATGACCCAGTAATAATCGTCCTGCCCAACAATGTGCCATTTCCGGCAGGCTCACCATCAAGCGCCTCCAAAATAAAGGGCTTGTTCCTGATATTGGTAGGCTCCCTCTACCATCCATTTTACATGTTCAAGTTGTCACCCTCGTTCAAGAGCGAAAGAAAGGACATTCAAGGGGGCGCTAAGTGCTCCATAGCTTCTTCTCCCCATTAGCAGGAGAGTTTCAGTTGAGTTGCAAGTTTCAGGAGGGCATTCCTAGATCACAATGGTGTTGTACATAAATGTTCAATTATGCATGTATCATCAACAATCCATGCAAGATTCACCAAGGAAGAATGTATCATGCCCTGGGTCTAGCTGGCCTGGAAAAACTGTTTTCAACAACTGCTGTATGTCAATGTAGGTAGGTAGGTAAATATTTGGAAAAATAGGCTGATCCTAGATTTTGGGGATCCTGAACATTATCCGTTCCAGAAAATTATTTCTTGTTTTTTCATCTGGAAGTTGAAGTTCCTAAGTTATTAACTTTTGACAACGAACTGCTGTGATTAAGGAAAAGTGCTCAAAATTCACTGAAATGGGTGCAAGTTGAGTTACCATGCATAAGGTTTGAATAAAAATATTCTCCATACTGGATGACTATAAAATATTCCTCTCCAAACGCTGGATTACAATGCACAAATCCGACCTTGTCTATGCATGAGAATAAAATGTGTCGGAACAAATGCTCACTGGAAAGAATGGGAAAAGATTATAACTCACCTGATGAGCAGAATACAAATATATTTGCTAGGAAGCAAATTAAAGTGACCATTGCATATGATTTGAGAAAAGTTCTGCAACCAAATTTCTACCATATTTTTTTTTTTACTTCGAATGACGTCATGCGGGCTTGAAGGAAAATTTGGATCTACCTTCTTGTAAAGGTAACATGGGTTTGTTATTTGTCACACAAACTGACTCAATTTATTCAGTGCAAATGGCTGTTCCCAAAAAAAGTGCGTGGTCGTTTCAGTTCCCTATTATTTTTCACGATCACATCCCATTTCTGTGTTGTGTTTCTGGCACTAGAATTGACTCATGCATGATACTGATTGTGAATACCAAGCTTAGCATTAATACTTTTTTTTTGTAGTTATTGTTACCCATTTTTGGTAAATAACTTAAGTACACCTCATTCTTACTCACTGGCAGCTGATAAGTTGACAATTGTAATGTTAAGCATTAATAATTATACTGTGTTTTTACTCCTTACCTTGTCATGGCATACTATTTACAAAGATACATGCTTTATATCATTTGTTCATAACTTCCATTTGAGTCGCAAGACTCAAATGACTCATTGTGATTCAAATGATTGACTCGTGATTCAACTCATTTAAAAGAAAGAAAGATGTGATTCAACTCGCGACTCAAGATATGTTTTTGGGAAAAGAATCGATTCAACTCACGACTCATCCATAAACGATTGATTCATGAGTCGATTCTTGATTCAACTCGAATCGAGCACAAGTCTGTATATGACACGCGCTGTGCTCCTCGTTCGCTGTATCACTCCGCTTCACACATCTTCCTCTCCGACGTTGTAAAACACATACATATAGGGTATTTAACACTAGGTAGGCAGGGACCGATCCAATTTGGCAAAAACGGACGGTTTTCCTTATAACTTGCGCTGGTATTTTTTTACCCACGGGTTTTCCAACCAGCTTGGTTTTCCCCCTTATCAGGGTTTTCCAAGCTTTAACTTAACATACACCTACACATACAAGGTCGGGCCTGACGCCCCCGACTCGCTCTGGGTGCCGGGCCTCCGCTTCACTTCAGGTCGCAGGTGGGCAGTGGAGCCTGTTCGTAGGCTACGAGGCTGCCCACCCTCCAAATGTCCTTCTAATTGTTATGTAGGTATATGTGAATGTATGTCTGTAAATGAACCTGTATTCCATGTATGTATCGGCCCTCTACGCCACGTTCTTTGTTTGACGGCGTCTCATCTTTCCTCTCTTGCTTAATTGATATAACCGGATGCCACAAAAGCGGGATTAACGTAATTCCCTCCTTAACGTAACAATCTCTAGCGGATGGCACTCTGCCTCTGCTAAATATTTTTTTGTTTAATCTTCGATGATCACGTGACCATTTGCTCTGCAGCCTTTAGGACAGGCAGGTCAGTGATGTGACTGCATTTGCGCCTTAGTCGCACAGACAGCATTGGATCGTTTATAACACAGACATGGGCTACCACTGAAATTATTTTGAAAAGGGAAAACTGGTCAACTTCAATGACTGATGATTCAGTAACAGTGAATGCGACAGAAGAATTGGAAGGAGCGCACAGACGGTGGCGAAGTGATGGAACCGCTATCATGCCGAAGGCGAGTTGCGTACGAGGACATGGGAAGGGTCTGGCCGCAAGCGGACAACCACTGCAGAGGAAGATGCTGCAATTGTTAATGTGAGCAATAAGTTTTAGCTGGTATCACTTTGCAAGCATAATTGCATGACATTTAAATGCATGCAATATGCTTAGTAACATTACTGGCTCTTCGTAGCTAGGACATGCTCAGGATTTCAATGCTTCTTTGCTTATTGTCGTACTTTGTGCAGTCTGAGCCTTTCCAACGAACCGTGACGTATGATGATGCTGTGTAGAATTACGTTTGGGATCAGTATCCCATGGAAGCCTCGGACATTTTCTTTTGTTTTCAATTACAACAGTGGCGTCCTATGCATGGGTTGAGATGCTGAAAAGAACTGTTCCATGTGAGCGATTGGTTCAAAGGCGCTTTGAAGTAATTCTTTCCAGACAATGCCCATAGGCTCCATGCGAAACCTCAGCAGATTTGGGATGGGGCTGAACCCATCGTTGAATGGGTAGATCCACTCATTTAACGCGATATATTTTGGCTATACAGGTATGTATATATTCATATATATATATATATATATATATATATATATATATATATATATATATATAGATATATATATATAAATATATATATACATATACATATATATATATAGATATAACAATTTGTTTAACAATTTGATCCTGGTTTATAAAGCCACACCAGCAAGAATTCGAACTAAATTTACGAAAAGTGTAAAGTTTAGAACTTATGTTATTATTGTATGGTAAGAGAATGCTCCGTTGACGTCATAAACCTCTAATCTCCTTTCACTACATCCTTTGCAACAGAGCTTCTTCTAACACTTCCAGCTCATTCTGTGTTGCCGAAGTCCGAAATTCACAGCGATCAAATGCCGCTTGTCTACAGGGCTCCAGTGGTGGACCACTTGCTGAACTGCCAATGTTGTTTGGCCGACTGAGGGTAACCGGACAAATGTACGTAAAGCAAATGTACGTATGGCAGATGTACGTACGCAAATGTACGTAAGCAAATGTACGTAAGCGCAGATGTACGTACGGCAATTGTACGTAAGCGCAGATGTACGTATGGCTAATGTACGTAAGCGCAAATGTACGTATTGCAAATGTACGTATGCGCAAATGTACGTATGCGCAAATGTACGTAAGCGCAAATGTACGTATGCGCAAAAGTACGTATGCGCAAATGTACGTATGCGCAAAAGTACGTATGCGCAAATGTACGTAAGCACAAATGTACGTATGCGCAAAAAGTACGTATGCGCAAATGTACGTAAGCACAAATGTACGTATGCGCAAAAGTACGTATACGCAAATGTACGTAAGCGCAAATGTACGTATGCGCAAAAGTACGTATGCGCAAATGTACGTAAGCACAAGTGTACGTAAGCGCAAACGTACCTAAGCGCAAATCTACGCAAGCGCAAATGCACGTATGCGCAAAAGTACGTAAGCGCAAATGTACGTATACGCAAAAGTACGTAAGCACAAATATACGTAAGCGCAAATGCACGTATGCACGCAAAAGAACGTATGCACAAATGTACGCATGCGCAAATGTACGTATGCGCAAATGTACGTAAGCACAAATGTACGTATGCGCAAATGTACGTAACCGCAAAAGTACGTAAGAGCAAATGTATAAGTACAGCTTTGCGTAACCCAAGTGTATGAAAGCGCACGTTTACGTATGCGCATATGCACGTAATTGCAAAAGTACGTATGCGCAAATGTGCATAAGTGCAGGGGTTTGTAAGCGCAAAGGTGCGTATACGGAAATGTGCGTGAGCGCAAATGTACGTATGCACAAGTAATTTAGCGCAAAAGTACGTAAGAGCAAATGTGTGTAAATATAGCTTTACGTAACCAAAGTGTAAATGTAAATGCCCGTATGACAAATATATGTCATTACTAATGTACGTAAGCGCAAATGTACGTATGCGCAAAAGTACGTATGCGCAAATGTACGTAAGCGCAAGTGTACGTATGCGCAAATGTACTTATGCGCAAAAGTACGTATGCGCAAATGTACGTATGCGCAAAAGTACGTATACGCAAATGTACGTCAGCGCAAATGTACGTATGTGCAAAAGTACGTATGCGCAAATGTACGTAAGCGCAGATGTACGCAAGCGCAAATGCACGTATGCGCAAAAATACGTATGCGTAAATGTGCGTAAGCGCAAATGTACGTATGCGCAAAAGTACGTATGCGCACATGTACGTATGCGCAAAAGTACGTATGCGCAAATGTACGTAAGCGCAAATGTACGTATTATGCAAAAGTACGTAAGCGCAAATGTACGTAAGCACAAGTGTACGTAAGCGATGAGGACCTCAGACAGTCAGAAAGGGCACTTGGGTCGATAGATGGGGCCCAAGCGGTGCAAAGGTCCCTGGCCTGATGGGGGGGGGGGCAAGCTGTTGAAAGAGGGCCTCCGGCCTGACAGAGGAGACTTTGGATCACCAAGGAGGGCTACTGTGCCGACGGACATATCCCTACCGCCGTAAGATGCTCTGGGCCGTCGGAGAGGGACCAGAGCTGGTATGAACGGCCTCTGGACCGCTGGGGGCCGAAGCTGCACGGAGGGCCCCTTGCGTGATAGAGAAGAACCAAACTTTTGAAGAGGGTACTCCGGCCGGACGGAGTGTCCTGACCGTGGAAGAGGATCCCTCAGCTTACGGATGGGGGCCCGGGCCGGACGTGCAGAGTGTAACATTGTTCATGTTTTACGCGTGTTATGTGGCCTTCAGCCAACCGAGATACGTCGAGAGAGTCGGCGCGCGAGTGGTAGCCTCTGCCGTCGTAACGTTGTGACGTCACACGCGGTCGGCCTTGAATCCGCGTTGGCCGCCACTGTCGAGCGGCCGCAGGCAACCGCCGCCCGGCGGCGCGTAGCCGCCGGCTCTGCAGAGAGAACCGACTGGGTCTGCCTCTGCGCGTAGCGGTGACATCGCGCGCGGCGGTAGCCGCTGGCCGGCGCGCGGCCGGAGACGACGAGAGCGCGCCGTACGGTATAGACGCACGGGTGTGCCGCTGTTGTAAAACTGTCTTTGTAGTGCCGACAGAGACGGCTAAAATACTGTCGGCACTTGTCATTTTTCGGCCCTTACTCACACAGTCAAATATAACGCTAAAGTACCGCAATACTTTGAACGGGAGTTGTCGCCACAACGAGACCCTAGACTACATCCACGAGCCATCGAGAACTACCCCACATCTTGGTGCCGCGACGTGACCGGATAAGACAACAGCACGCCTTTCTGCAGGACGAGGAAGAGACACGGCTACCTCAGCAATTCAGTAAGCCCGGAAAAATTCCGAAGATCCCTCCAAAACCCGTTCCAATTTTGACCACCGATAGAAGTGTCATAGGATCGTATAGTGAAATGCTCGCTGTGTACTGAATACTCTACGTGTGAATTTTTACGTGAATTAGGAAGCATAATTGAGACAGTTTCTCCACAGAACTTGCGAAAATTAAACTTACTAGAATACTGAGAGCTAAAATAATTAACGTAAAGAAATATGACTGAAATTACTTTTGAAAGATTATCGGATAGCTTTAACCAGATAAGGATGGAGATGCGTGCTCAAGGCTTAAGCCAAAATATCAAACCATTTACCGGGGAAAGCCATTACAAGATGTGTGATTGGGTAAAACAAATGGAGAGAATCAGCTTCAGTATGGACGACGAACAGCTCAGAATAATCTGTCTGAAAACCCTCGGTGGACCTGCAGCTGAATTTCTGCAACGAATGCTAACTCATCAACCAAATTTGACGTGGGTAGAGATCAAACACATTATGAAGGAAAGATATTCAGATCTAGCGGATCAGAAGTGCTCACAAGAAGCCTTGCGAAAATTGAAGCAACATCGCGCCGAGCATGTCCAAAATTTTGCGGAGCGAATTCTCACCCTAGCGAAAGACGCATACCCAGATATGACCAGCCCTGCCACGCAGGAAACACTGATTGACATCTTCAATAAGGGCGTGCAAAGCAATCAGCTGGCAGCCAAGTTGTACAGACACCCTTTCCGGAACTTAGAAGAGGCGATACAATTCGCAGTACGCGAACAAAATTTGGAGCGAACACTTCTCTTGACTAGGGGAATACCGAAACCGGAAGATGAGCCAATGGACGTCGATGTAATCCAATCAGGAAACGATCGAATTGATAAATTAGAGAAGCTAGTGGTATCGCTGAGCGAAACGGTGTCAAAGCTAGCAGCGCAAAAACAGGACCCCCCAAAACCACAACCCCAACCTCAGCCTGGACCCCGAGTGTTCCACCCATCCTACCCGCAACATCCGCGCCCACCACGACCTTATGCCCCCGGACCCAGCTATGGACCTCCTCCGCAGCACCCCCTTGCAGGCCCCAGAGTTTGGAGGCCACAACAGCCAAATCAGCCCGGCACCTCATTCCAATGGACCACCGATGGCAGACCGATATGCATCAAATGCACCAAAATTGGACACATCGGACGCCAGTGTCGTTCCTGCCCAAATCCCCCTAGACAGACGGGAAACTGAAAAGCTCCATGGTGAACGACCACCACGATGGAGCCGAAAGTAAACAGGAACAGAAACCACAGAGGAAGGAAAGGAAAAATATCCGGAGGAAACGAAACCCCGAAAAACGGAAACTGAAACGGGACCGAGTTCAACAAATTCGCATCAAACCCAACACTCCCATGTGCTGGCTAAAAATTGGAAATCAGAGAGCGTACACCTTGGTGGATACTGGCGCAGATATCTCGCTAATTTCAAAGGAATTCTTCGATAAAATTGCAGAGGATCAAACCCTCAGATTTTCAGGAGATCAGAAAGACCGCATTCCACTCATTTCAGCCAGCGGGCATCGCTTGAAAAATATCGGTGTAGGAACGTTCAGAGTCGAAATGAGTAAGTTCAGAAAACCTTTCAGCTTCCAAATCGTAGATGGTCTGACACAACAGTGCATGCTAGGAAATGACTTCTTGACCGAGTTCGGAGCAAAATTAGATTTCGAAGAAAAAGCCTGATGCATTGAAGGAAACATGGTTCCACTTCGCCCACAGCGAACGACTAGTGCGGAGGCGACCTCACTAGTCAGAATAAAAGGACGCATTCATATCCCGGCCAATATTGTCGTGGAGTGTCCAGCAGCTGTGAACAGAGTTCAACTTGTGGAACAGACTTGCTATGTGCGGTCTCTGGACAACATGCCACTGATTTCCGATGAGCCAGGCTTCTTTATAGCCGAGGTAGTGGCCAAACCAGACCGCCATAAGCGCTTACCAGTGAGGATCATAAATACCACTACCAGATATTTTTACGTTGTATCACAATCAAGTGATAGCATTCGCTGAGAAAATAGACGAAACGGACTTGGAGAATCTAGTTGACATGTCACAGGACATTGACTTGACCCCGGCTACCACACCCGCTGACCCAATTGAGCAAGACCAGCTGTCGCATCTGACGGGCACTGACAAAGACGAACTCGAACAACTGCTACGTACCAACGCTGATCTATTTGCTGCGACTGACGCCGACCTCGGTACGACTGACGTCATACACATGGACATAGAAACTGCAGACCATCCCCCTATCCGTCAAGCACCTTATAAGACCCCATTTTCTCAGCGAAAGTATGTAGAGGAGCAAATTAAAATTATGCTCGAAGCAGATATTATTGAAGAATCTGACAGTCCATGGGCCGCGCCCATTGTCATCGTAAGGAAGAAGGACGGAAGTAATCGCTTTGCAGTCGACTACAGAAAACTGAATAACGTAACGAAGAAGAACAGCTATCCACTACCGCTGATAGAAGACATTCTCGCGTCCCTCGGTAAAGCGAACTTCTTTTCATCGTTAGATTTGAAATCGGGATACTGGCAGATCCCAATGTCAGAAGAAAGCATACCAAAGACTGCATTCACATGTTTTTTGGGTTTGTGGAATTTTAGAAAGATGCCATTTGGAATCTGCAACGCTCCCGGAAAGTTGATGGAATTAATGAACAGAGTACTATCAGGAATTCAGAACCAATTTGCAATCGCTTACATTGGCGACATAATAGTATATTCGAAAACATTTAAGGAACACCTAGTTCACTTGGAAGAAGTGTACGAAATTTCGTCGTCTACGAAAAGCCAAACTGAAGCTGAAACTCTCGAAATGCGATTTTCTGAAGAAGGAAGTCCAATACTTAGGTCATGTAGTGTCAACCTCTGGCATCAAGCCAAACCCAGAGAAGGTAGAAGCCATCCAACACATGGCAGCACCAATCACTGTGAAAGGAGTCCGTTCATTCATCGGCATGTGTTCCTATTATAGACGATTCATTCCAGGATTTAGCCAAACTGCGCCACTGATTAACTTAACAAAGAAACATGCCATATTCATCTGGACAGATGATTGCGAAAATGCGTTTGCAACGCTAAAACAAAAACTAGCTTCTGCACCAGTGCTGGCCTACCCAGATATCACGAAGGACTATAAATTATATACAGATGCCTCACAAAAAGCAGTTGGAGCAGTTCTGGTACAGGAACATAATGGCGAGGAACGAGTGATACAATACCTGTCAAAACAACTCAATGAAACCCAACGGAAGTGGCCGATTATACAGCTCGAGGCATACGCCTGCGTGTGGTCAATATCGAAGCTACGCCAATATTTACTTGGATCGAAATTCACAATTATGACGGATCATCGACCACTTACATTTTTAAACCTATCGGAAATGAAAAATCCCATGCTGCAGCGATGGGCAATCATGCTATCAGAACACAACTGTGAGGTGGTTTACATAAAAGGATCCAAAAATGTCGTCGCTGATCACCTCAGCCGGATGTACGAAACCGAGCAAAAAGTAAATGTCATCGATTCCGACCATGTTTCCATGGGCGAATTCGGGAACACCGAAACCCGAAAACCAGAGGAAGAGTTGAGCAGAGAGGAAAAGTTCAAAGATGTAATGGTGAAGTGGGAAAATATTGAGCAACTTCAGAAAGCAGACGAGGAAATAGCGAAAATTCGGAAAGTTATGAACGATAAGAATCACGCAGATTACAAAGACGTGGTGCTACAATACATGGAACTAGACAGACTCATTTATAGAGTTAGCGAAGGACCACGCTGTGGACCGTTCCCTGGACTACAACTATGCATACCAACATGCCTGAGAAACGAAATTCTAAAAGAGCTACACGAAGGCTTCTTTGCCGGACATATGGGATTGACGAAAACGTACGAAAACGTACAGTAGCTTACCTCAAAGCCTGCGTGCTGTGCACAGGGCGACGAGCTAAGGCAGCTCCAGCACCAATGCAAGAGATGCCCGTACCACATTACCCATTCGAAATGATAGGAATCGACACCTGTGGACCATACCCAGAAACACAAAACGGTAACCGATATGTCATTACAATTATTGATCACTTCTCTTCATGGCCGGAAAGCTTCTGCACAGCAAGAAAAGACGCCAAAACGGTTGCAAAAATCCTTATGGAGGAGATTATTCCACGACACTCTTGCCCACGAGTAATACTTTCAGATCTAGGCACAGAATTTATAAATACGGTAATTGATGAATTAGAAACCTGCCTGAACATCCGACATATCCGTACCAGTGCTTATCGTGCACAAACGAACGGAAAAATCGAACGCTATCATAGGGTGCAAAACGACATATTGGCAAAAGCAATTAACCAGAATCAGGATGATTGGGACACGAAAATACCCGCAACTCTAGCTGCCTACAGAACGGCAAACATTGGACGTTCAGGTACGATATCACCCTTCTTCACACTATATGGCCGCGATCCAGTCCTCCCTCTGGACAATTTCCTACAACCGAAAGTTAGATACTATGGAGAAGATTACGTACCCAAAATGTTGGCTAATTTGCACGAGGCATATAGTCATGTGAAGACTCATATAGTGGACAGTCACGAGAAGAACAGGGCTTACGCTGACAGAAAAGCGAAGCCACGTAGTTTTAAAATAGGAGACCCGGTATATTACTATGACACGACCGTTCAACCTGGTAACACGCCCAAGTTCTCGCTGCCCTGGAAACCATACTTTAGAGTCATTAAACAGACGAGTGCCGTTAATTACATCATCAGAAATCAAATCAATGGAAAAACTCGCCTAGTGCATGTGCAAAAACTACGATTAGCTGATCCCAATACCGCTTGGGAACCAACAAAAGATACTGACGAACCAGCGAACAGAAAGTACCTCGATAAAAAGTATAAATCAGACCGCATCACACCTGAACGTGTTCAGCCCCCAAGGTTAGCCAAGCGAGCCGAAGCCGGCCCGAGCAGTAGGTTAGATGATAGCAGCTACATGGAGGTAGACGTGCCGTCCGGAACAATGGCTGATGATACCGCAGTACCCGAGACGGGAGCGGGCACGCCTGACTCGGCGCCACAGCCGCCGGTCGCGTCGGACAAACAGGAAACGGGGTCAGCATTCACCCAGCCACCCGAACCAGACCAGCCCCCTGAACCGGATCAGCCCCCAGCCACTAGCAGTGATTCCGAGCTTGAACTGCCGTTATCTGAAGTAGCGGAACGCATGAAGCGAGCTCTGCCTACGTCTAGTGAGTCAGAAAGCGAAAAGTTACATTCACGAGTAACGAAACGTGCAAAGCCACAGAGCAGTGACTCTGAAGACAATATACCTTTATCAGAACTAGCAGAACGCATGAGAAACTCAGCTGAAAGCCCGCCGGGAGTTCCCCAAGAAAAACGACCTTTAGAAGTAACTTCGGACGACGATTGTCCCCCAGATAAATTTCAGATTCATGATGAAACGTCATCTTCTGAATATGATGCAGATATTGAAAATGTAAGAATAAAACCTGAGACTAGCAAAGCTAGTATTTTCGTCGCTTTCGTGGAGAAACAGAACGCAATGATGCTAGCACAAATGAAATCGCAGACGGAACTGTTCAAATCGATGTTGGAGTAGCTGACGATGCTACTGACTGTGGACCTGTGAGTCACTTCAACTAGTATGAAGTTGTATTGCTAGGCTCAGTGAAGCCACGTGTGATGGCGCGAGTAGCGTCATCTTTAATGGATTGCCCTGTACAGGCATGAGGATGTCAAATAGGACGCTGTGACGTCAAACCAACTGTTGTCTGAGTATAACACTAGTTTGTATTTGTTGCAGAATGACGCGAGTGGTCAAAATACTCCCTATCCTATTGTTCCTTATACTGGAAACTACCCACGGAGCATTGTTTTTGCCGCGCGGTGCCGTATACGCTACTCACGAAACATGGAATGTGCATATCCCAATTCCAAACGATGCAGTGTCGGAGATGTTGACTGATATGAATCACACGTTACATGTGTATGAAAAACGCATGACTCAATACCTATCCGACCATCCCCTCTTCCCGTACGCAATCGATGTGAAGTCCCAATTGAAAGACCGTCTGACCACACTTCGACTAAACCTAGCCGATACCCTTGATGCAGCTCGATCAACCATCCCACGAAACTCAAATAGGTCCAAAAGGTCCGTGCTACCATTTGTCGGAGAAGCCCTATCTTTCCTGTTCGGAACCACCACAGATGCTGACTTAGAAGCCGTCCTGAACCGTCTAAACACAGTAGAAATTAGCAACGACCAAATCATACATGTTTTAGGAGAAAGCGTGTCTCTGATGAACCAGACAAACACAGCAGTACAAACCAATCGAAAAGCAATCAACCACATCAGCCGCCTAGTAAACAACTTCACTTACAGGGTTTCGAAACTTGAACAGACCGAGATGCAGAATTTTGAAATATACATCAACCTGCAAAATCAGATTACGAAAGTAATTGAAAACGCACGAGCCATTCTTCAACAGGCTCGTGTGCAACAGTCAGAGTTACAGCTACAACTTAGCCTGATAGCTCATGGTATCTTATCCCGATCATTTGTCAAACCAGCCCAGCTACGTGACCTTCTGTCAAACATCAAGAACGCATTGCCCAGCGAGAAAACTCTCCCTTACCATCCCGACGATATAGAAATATACTACCAGATGATACATACTTCTTTGATGATAGTGAAAACAAATCCTTACGTGCTACTGCCCATTCCGATAGTAACGATTCCGGATCAATTCGAAGTGTTCGAAATCTTCAACACGTACCTCCCATGCCACAACTTGTCAGTGGAAACAAAGTTTGACACAGGCAAGGTAAAATACCTAGCTCTTAGCAGAGACAAGACTAGATACTTGGAAATCGAAGAAGACATTCATATCTGCCTGCAACAACAATTAACATTTTGTCACCTGCATAGTGCCGAACAATTCACTGCTAAAACGTCATCATGCGTAAAGTCGCTTTACTTTCGCGACTCAGTGGAGATCGCAGCTCAGTGTAATACCCTAGTGTCACGGAAAAATACGCCAAGGGCATTGGAAGTGGAACACAACATTTGGCTAATAATCACTGGAACTCCGATAGAAATTCAGGTAATTTGCGGAAATGACACCTCCGATTTTACGACTACAGAACACGCACAGTTGGTGCACTTGAGAAATGGCTGTTCGCTACTGTCACAGTACTTCAGAATTCCCACCGTCAAAACCCAGACGTCCAGCGTAGACGTCGACCGTGTCGTATCGCTTCGAAAGCAGCTAACCCGTCTAGCCGAGCTGAGCGAGCAAAACATCCGTACACAACTTCATCACCTCGAACTCCACACCGAGTCCGAAGTCCTGTCTACCTTGTCCGATCTAAATGTGCCCCTCTCACATCTGAAGCTCCAGCTAAGAACTGTACGCAATCTTAGCTATCATGCTAGACTGGGTCACTCAGCACTGGCAATCCCGGTAGCAATCGTGATTGTCGCAGCTGGCGTCGTCGTCGTGTATTGTGTGTCCAAACGTAAACAAAGCTCTGTTCCCGCCACCGACACGTCCGACCTCAATCCCATTCCCAATCAACCCCTACCGCCCGGTGAAGACGTCATCATAATCCGCTCTGGCACGAGGTCAGAGGTCGCCCGAGCCGACACCCAGGCATGACCTGACAGACTGGTCAGCCTGCCACAGGAAGCCGACCGAGAGTCCGAGAGACCGAGAGTCCGCTCGCCGCCGCACGCCGACTCAACATGGACATCGACGGAGCCGCTGGCGCCACCCCGAAGTCACTGCATCTGGTGACGAAATCGCTCACCTACCGTCATCACGAGAAAGCCTGTGACACCTGCGGTCACCTGATGGATCGTCACACAGGAGGTGCCAGTGAAAGGAGGCCTTCTGTTGCCACCTCGGTTGACGGAACCGAGGAACCGAACGCAGAACCGGCGCTAATGAGCGCCACCGACCAGGAACCTGACGCTGACACCGCCGTGAGCGCCTCAACTGGAGCCGCCGCTGGCGCGTCCGCCGAGGCCGCTGCTGACGGAGCGCGAGCCGTCCCGGCTGCCGTCGAGGGTGCAGCCTCTGCTGCCGCTGTGAGCGAGGCCGCGGACACTGCGGGCACAGAGAAATCTGAGCGCCCGAGGCACCACAGATGACTGGTGCAGTGCAGCCTGCAGCTGGTGCGCTGCAGATGAGCGAGGTCGGCGACATTGCTGACGCCGTGGAACCCGAGCCGAATGACGGGCCACTGATGGCCGCTGCGGATGGGCCACCGCCGTGTCAGCCGCCCGGGCATCTGCTCAGGGCTGACGATACGGTCGGTACGGCAGCCATACTCGAGGATATACGACGAAAAGTGATTCTCTTTCACGAATACTTAGAAGAGCGCCAGAACGAACAGAACAGTGAACGTAACGAATAGGACAGTGATGAAACGCGTGCCGCACTAAAGGTGTTGGCAGACGTGGGCAGTGGTCGCCCACGTCAAACCGCAGTGCCGGACAGAACATTATTTAGGAACAATATCAAAAAGTGTACGCCGCGATCGTCACGTAAAAATAGTGTATAATCGTTGTCACTAACATGGACCAAGGGAAACGGGTACCCTCAAATACCCCCTAGATTAACCCGCGTAGGTCAGATATGTAGTTTAACAGTGTGTTTCAAAAATCGCGAATATTTACGTTGTAATGTTAAAAGGCCGTGATAGGTCTAGTGGGATTTATCGCCCGTTTGGTATAAGGGAAGAAAATCATTAGGTCTCGGTTGTGTTGTAACATTGTTCATGTTTTACGTGTGTTATGTGGCCTTGGAGCCGCGTCGGCCGCCGGGGGTCGCCGCCGGCTCTGCAGAGGAAACCGACTGGGTTTGCCTCTGCGCGTAACGCTGACGTCGCGCGCTGCCGGCAGGCGGCGCGCGGCCGGAGAGACGACGAGAGCGCGCCGTGCGGTCTGGACGTACGGGTGTGCCGCTATTGTAAAACTGTCTTTGTAGTGCCGACAGATACGCCTAAAATACTGTCGGCACTTGTCATTTTTCGGCCCTTACTCATATAGTCAAATATAACGCCAAAGTGCAGCAATATTTTGAACGGGAGTTGTCGCCACAACGAGCTACCCTAGACTACTTCACGAGCCAACGAGAACTACACCACAATAGTGTCTTTTGGCCCCCCAAAACCAATAAAAGTAAACGAAATTAAAATACAATAACCTTTGCTGAGGTTAAAAAATAGCTTTCCGGGTGAAATAATCTCCAATTTTAAAGGTATTTTATTATCATTGTTTGGAAGCCCAATATGGCAGCATAGTAGATTCTGACACATCGAGGGTTCTATGCTGTTGAAGTTCTGCTTACAGCAAGAGATGACGAAATCAGCAGTTTCATTATTCCTTCGTCAGATAGGTTCATGAAGTTTGTTTAGCCAGTAACGGGCAAGCGGACCCAGTGAGCCGGATTTCGAAAGCGGAATTTGAACAGGATGTTTTGTGCGAGTGACCAGTTGAGCCAAGTTGAGCAGCATGTTTCGTATGTTGGTGTTGGAGTTGCTAAGATGAAGAGACAGGCTACATTCACTAGCGGATCCAGGGAGGGGCCATTCCGGCCATGGCCCCCCGAAGCGCTTAAAGGGGGGGGGGGCATAGTGTCTTTTGCCCCCCCGAAACCAACAGAAGTAAACTGAAGGAAAATGCAGTAACATTTGCCGAGGTTAAAAAATATCGTCTGGATGAAAGAATCTCCAATTTTAAAGGTATTTTTTTATAATTGTTTGGAAGCCAATATGGTAGCATAGTACATTCTGGCACACATCGAGGGTTCTATGCTGCTCAAGTTCTGCTTACAGCAAGAGTTGACAAAATCGGATCTGCCAGTGTGTACACGTGCACGAACATTGACGTGGTACAAGACGTTGAATGTGAACGTGAACGTTTTGGTAAACAAGAACAAAAATCCCGTAGCTTAGAAGCGGTTGAGGTAGACTGGGGCCCCTACACAGGAAATTATGTTGTCATTAATTATTATTGTAAAAAATGGGTCCATTTGACAAATAGTGATAGAAATCCGATGCTTTTAACTAAAAATAGTGGGAGAATGGGCACCCTCCAAATCCCTTCGACCCCTCCTCTGATGCAATTCCTAAGTACGCCACTGGGGGATGGGGAGGGGGGGGCTGACGCCGAAAACCAAAAGTTGGCCCCCCCCAAACCGGTGGGCTAGATCCGCCAGTGGGTGGGCAACGTCGGCATCGAGCAGTTAGCAATCCCAACTATGTTTACATGAGACTTCCTTTTGTCGATGACCAACTATGTCGACAGGTAAACGCAGCCATCCGTTCGTCTCATCTAAACCATGTTAGGGTAGCCTGGACTAGCGGACCTACGCTGAAATCTTACCTGGTCCGCTCAGCCCTGGAAATGCCGCCATGCCCCGCTGGTAGGACAACGTGCCACACCTGTATCAACGGGCTCAAAGGTAGATCCACACGGAAAAACGTAGTTTACAAAATAACGTGCAATCGCTGTCTTGGAACATTTTATGTCGGTGAAACCAAACGTAGTATCAGGGATAGGTACAATGAGCACTTGGGAGATGCCAGACTTCGGAGAGCATACACACCTTTAGGCGAACGCATGATCGACAAACATTCTAACATGGAACACAGCGACACTAACACAAACTTCAAAGTAGAAATTCTAGCAACAGCCAGGGACAACGCTGATCTGAAGGTCCTCGAATCTCTACATATACGTAATCTACGGCCGCAACTAAACACGCAAACGACGTCTTGGTATATCACATCAAATTGCATAAACATAAATTATATATAGTATGTATTACGCGTTATATTGGGTATATGTCTATATATGTGCGTGAGTGTATGCATCGATATGTATATGGACCATCGGCTCGGGCTTCCTCAGAGGATTCCTTCTTGACATAGTTTGTTTCTGGTTTGAAGTTTCTGTGAGTGTCTGCACCACTGAGGAGGCTTTTCTGCATTCCACGTGTCTTTTCGCACGCTTTTTTTCCCGCGTGCTTTTTTTCAATTGTTAAGCTTGAGCTTTTTTGATCACTCCTGACGATGGCCCCTGGCCGAAACGTTGAGTAATAAAGTATAATCTTTACCGATACTTTTGATGTCAACTCAGCACCTCCTGGTATATTGAAGGTCGTATATTTTCTTTACACGCAATGGTGTATGCTAGAGATATTGTGGTGGTCCTGTAAGCAACAGAATGATTTGTCAGGTGGGTAAGTGTCAGGGGGACATACGAGCGGGTACTGTGGCATGTGCACCCCGATCCCCACCCCACCCCACTGAAAGGTCGCGCCCCTCCCCTCCGGGAAGGCTCGAGTGCACCCCAATTGAATTTCTTTTCAGCTAGAGGCGACACTATTAGGGGAAAAGGCGCCCCCAATGGAGGAAAAGCGCAACTCCGGGAAGGCCCTGGGGCAACCCCTCGAATTTTTCAGCCAGAGGCGCCCCTCCGAGAGCAAAAGGCACCCCTCCAGAAGGATCGAGTGCATCCGTGCCCTTGAGGGTTTCTTTTTCAGACAGACGCGTTCCTCCAAGTACTTCCGAAGTGGCGCACATCCCGATATATGCCCCCATGACAATTCCTGGACCCGGGTGCGACTTTTCGGCACCTTCAGGCTCAACGTGAATTTCAGCGGCCTCGGCCAAACCTTTTGGAGTCCCCATTGTGATTTTCAAGAACCCAGCACGATTTTTGTCGGGCCGCTGTGTTTGATTTTCTGGGCTCAGGCGCAGACATTTTAAGCACCCAGCGTGATTTTCAGGGCCCCAGCCCGTCTTTCAGGGCCCCAGCCCGCCTTTCTGCGGCATCCGGCGTGATTTTCAGGGCCCCAGCCCGTCTTTCTGCCGCACCCAGCGTGATTTTCAAGAACCACGGCACGATATTTTTGTGCTCCCAGCGTGATTTCCAGGTGCCCGGCCCGACCTGTTATGGCCTTGGCGTGATATTCTAGGACACTGGCGCGATTTATCGGGGCCCCGGTGCGACCTTTTGGAGGCCCAGTGGTATTTTCATGGGCCTGGTCAAACCTCTTGGAGCCCTCAGCGTCATTTTTATGGTCCCGGAACGATTTTAAGGCCCCAATGTGATTTTCAGGGGACTTGGTGTGATTTTGGGAGCCCCTTTGTCATTTTCAGGACCCCTGCGCGACTTTTTGGGGCCCCCAAAGGCATTTATATGTTCCTCGGTGTGATTGTTGGGGACAACAGTAGGATTTTTAGGGAGCATGGCGTTATTTTTCTGAACCCCGGCGCGATATTGGGGGCCCACATCCTCTCATAGGGAGGTGGACTATTCCAATCCCCCCTTGGTACGTCATTGCGCATGTCCCAATGATTGCATAGTTTAACAATGACGTCTATGAAGTACATCGCACAAAATCGACTTTCATATGCCCATTTAACTGCTTGCACTACAAGTAGTTTTCAGAAATATACATCCTGCATTTTGCCTAAATTCATCCCATCATTTTCGGGGTTCTTAAATCTCAGCCTGGACGTACACATCACTGGACGATGAAAAGCCTTGATATCCGTTGCAATTCGGTGTTTTGATGCTCTTAATCCAAATGACTTCGTTGAATAGATTATGGGATCAGAGTCTATACTAAGCAGATATTGTTACATATACCATGAGCCCACCAGCTTACCGAACCATTTCTGTTGAACGACATAATTTGAATTACATGTTTAACGTGCTGTCAATGCCACTACGCAGTTACCCAGCTGAAGATCAACTCGGGTTAGTTGCCATGTTTGTCATTTGCCTTCTCAGGTCGCATGACAAGCATCACTCGTTACTCATCACATCATCACTCTTCACATCACTCCTCGTGTGACCTTGTCAGGTCGCATCAGAAGCGCCCAATCCTCTCTAGGGATTCAAGATTCTGAGAGGCGTTCTCGCACTTGAAGTTCATATAATAGTGTATGGACTTCATTAGTGTATCTATGCTACCATAATAAATGATAGAAATAAGAATTTTGCTATATTGGATGCCAGCACCGATAATACCCAGGCATCTCAATCAAAAGGTTGGATATCTGTGTGCTGTGCCAAACTGAAAATCCATTGAAATGTGGAAATTTTTACGTTCTATTCCGTACAACAGTTACGCAATGGATGTGTAGTCGCTGGGCCCGAATTCCAAACACGTATGACCGATTTCAAGTTCACACCGCGCGGGCGGACCGCACGTCCGCCCTCGGCCAGCTTTACTCTCACTCTCCCCGCGGTCGGGGTATTTCGGCGCGAAACCAACAATCCAATGGGAAGGCACGCGTCGCCAAGGCGACGCGCGTGACCATGACGTCACCCGTCTACACCCTATAAACCTTGAAAAAAGGAGTGCACACGCACTCAACGCTCACGACCAAGACATGACACCGGAGCGAAATGGCACACGATGTATCGCCACGCTGTTCGATCTATCGCCACAAGTGGGCGTCAGCAGCATGGCAACGGGTTTATCCACAACACAAAGGCTGATTTCACGACTGCGCAAGACCGTCGCAAGTCTTAACCCTCGCACGTATAGGGGGGGGGGGGTGCAACCCCCCTAAGGTTTTTTGTGTATTCCTTCCAAACCGATGAACGGATCGCTCTGAGATTTTCAGTACCCTCTGGGGCAACCTTTTGACGACTTTTGGTGAAATGTTTTTTGGGAGGGCATGTCAGGTCACAGAGTTATGAGGTCATAAAAGGGAGCACCTCCGAGCAGTTTTCAACAAATGTGATTATCGCACCTAAACATGACATTATTGCCTACATCGACTGGTGTTATGTGTTTTCCAATGCAATTTTGCAATGCCCAGATGGGTTCCCATTGGAAAAATAATGTTCCAAAAATCGGTGACCTCGGTTGACCTCGTTTGACCTTCCGACCTTTTTTTAGCTGACCTACGGTAATTTTTCGTGCTGAATTCGAATTCAGCGTCCATTTTTACCCTAAGGCACTCTAAACTTCGAAATTGGAACCACTCTTAAAAAAGTTGTGTATTTGGGGTCACGGCTTTGACCTCATTTGGTGCATGACATATTGGTCCGATCACATCGTGTCACATGTCGTCATGTTCGCAAGGTCCCAATAAACATGTTTCCGGCCATGTCGTGCATATTTAGACAGTAGTTTCGATATAACTGACGATTTTCTTCGGAAAATACAAAAAAAATCAATTTTAGACATTTGATCTGACCTGAAAGGTCAACCATTGACCTTAGAAGGTCATACTGAATTCCAATCGCGAGATCTCGGCCGAATCTATAACTTTCGTATTTGGTTCGTTTTCGTAACATGCACGGTTTCGAATCGCCAGGGAGGGGTCGTACCCCCCCCATATACGGCCGAAGGTGGTAAAATGCCGAATACAAGCGAGGGTTAACACGCGCACGGGAGGGGGGGGGGCGAAATCCGCCCACCACTCCGGTTTTTCGTAAATAACTGCAGATTTTACCGGTCGATATACGCGATTTTCTGCTCCAGTGCGCGTAATTTTCAGAGGCCCTCCAGGGCGCGTGTTAATAGGGTACGCACTAGATTTCAGCACAAGGCACTCGCACTCGCCATAGGCGCCCCAACGACTGAAGCGTTCCACAATCCGCACAGACATTACACAGTTTCACAATGTGGTGTAGACCCGAAACAAACCGCCCCTCCACTTACGCATCCCCGGCGGGACCCTCATTTTCCGCTCGACGCTAGTTATAACAATTGGTACACAAGCATCTTATTCTAACATCGCGCAACCAGGTACTCACATCACACGTTTTACACCAACCAGCGGCTGTTCTAACAACAATTCGTACACTAGCATCTTAATCTAACATCGCGCAACCTCACATCACACACACGTTTACACTGTAACTAACGACTATTCTAACACCCAGCCAGGAGCTCGCTTAACCCGACTCGATCGTCGCAACATAGTTGGCGGTACACTCGGGGAAGTCCAGGCCCGGGGTCATCTGTCTCTGACCCACTCCCTCCACGGATGGGACATCAGGGCATTATATTCCTAAACTAACCGCAGTGCCCATCAACGCCCGTTCTCTCCTGACAGTGGGGCACCCATCCCCTTCTTCCTTCTGAACGGAAGTTGCTTGGGTGGGACCCAGATCGCCGCTGTTACTGTCGGCACCACCAGCCGCTAACGCATACGCGCCGAGATGCCCACTTTCCCCAACGATGCGAGTTCCGAGAGCGGTGCTTCCGGAGGAAGGATGTGAACCCCTTCGCCTCCAGATTCCAGCACGCCAGGTCGGAATATGCCACATCGAACGGGTGGTGCGGGCGACCCAGCCCCGGGCGCCGGGGCGGGGCGGGCGGCTACCCGACACCCTGCCTCTCATCATCCATACTCAAGCCGCGTCCTGCTGGCGTGTCTGTTACACAAGCTTCTTAAACCGTATCACGAACGCATCTAGTGACTGGGATGGATCGTACTTTAGGTCCATAAGGGCCACATGGTGGTCCACAGAGCTATCGCTGCACAAGCTCCACTTCAGGCCGAGCTCAACTCCACCATAGGACTCCCTCTGTCAGGCACCAAGGGCATCGAACGCATCCCTCGCGATTCCTGTTAGACACAATGTAAAAATATCCAACTTCCGGCTCTAGTCCCAATCATGAAGCCTACTGAACCTCTCATAGTCGTCTAAAAAGTTATGCACCGAGCCATCTCCGTCGAAACTTGGCACACCAACCATAGCAAACTTGGGTTCCATTCTGCTAGTACCTACTGGGCTTCAACTAGAGAGACTTGTGAACACTGCTTATACTCATCATCCGGCACTTCCAATATCCAAACGCATCTGGCTGGACCGCATCATGCCACACGCCTCATTGAACATGTATGCCTCGCCTTGACAAGGCACTCACGGTTCCGACGCTGAGAATCGCCCGTTGCTAGCGATGAGTCATGTCTCTGTCAGCTGGCGCGTAGACGAGCACTGGGGGCCCCTTGCTGCAGCCTGCCGTTGCTAGGCGACAGCAGCACCCTCACCCGACTCTAGCTGGCCGGGTCGCCATCTTGCCATGGCCGTGCACATTCTTCGAGACTCCAGTCAGCTGCCGCGCAACGAGCACTGAAGGTGCTTTGCTGCAGTCTACCATTGCTAGGCGACAGCAGCACCATCACCCGACTCTTTATCCGGCCGGGCCGCCATCTTCCCATGGCCGTTCATCTTGTTTGCGACTCCCCAACTCATCTCTTACACGCCATCCTCTTGTGTAAGTGGCTGTACTCGCGCGTCACACCGAGCCAAGTCATAAGTGTCACTACGCACCGTTACGACAGGATTCCGACGACGCAAATCCTCCGCTCCTCAGTTCTCAGTCCGCCACAACACTCAATCGAGTCATCTGGCTCCCGTCGTGCGAGTCAGACGACCCGAAAGCTGTCAATCCCACCGCCGCCGCCAATGTAGTCGCTGGGTCCGAATTCCAAACACGTATGACCGATTTCAAGTTCACACCGCGCGGGCGGACTGCACGTCCGCCCTCGGCAGCTTTATTCTCACTCTCCCCGCGGCCGGGGTATTTCGGCGCGAAACCAACAAGCCAATGGGAAGGCACGCGTCGCCAAGGCGACGCGCGGAACCATGACGTCACCCGTCTACGGATGTATCGTGGTAGTAATTTGCATGCTTCAATAATCAAAATACATGCAAATGTTTAAGTGTATGGCAGCTAGGACCAACGCTGTATATAATACATAGTTCTGTAAGATAAAGACAAGGAAATTCCACTTGCAAATTGTATGTTTTACTTTGATTGTGCTACGTTACTGCCCTCAGCCTTTACAATTACTCTAGGCAATATTAATGAATTCGACGTTAAATATGTTAACAGTCAAAGAACCACAGTGAAACTCTAGTATGAATGTATTTTGGTACTGGCTGACACATTATCTGCTTTATATAGTCTTTTCATAAAATAATATAAGGCGTGAATATCCAAATATCTGTTGTATTCCATCAACTCCTCAATTATTTGCGTTGCTGTAGGCTCATGTCCAAGTGTGCATGACTTAAGAAACGAAGTGCTACGATGTGATATGCACAACTTTTACTTAGTTATGGATTATATGGTGTTTTTCACCTATTCAAACGTGTGCATGCTGCATTTGAGAACATTTAGATGTCTCAAAAGTGGGAGGGCCAGCTAGCATTGTTCGCCCCACCACTTTGAAAAGTGGGTGGGCCATGGCAACCTACTGCCCCCCCCCCCTGTTCCTACGCCTATGGACCATGGTGTGCGTTTGGCACCATGGCCGGGAGGTAGGAGTTGTCAGATAGAACATAAATTTGCCGTTGTATTTCCAGCAAATATACAATATTGGTGAGGAAGTGGTAGTATGTATCCTATGGATGAATATTTTGCCCTATGCGTTTTATTTTATGGTTGTAAAGTACCTGTATTATAGATAAATATGGATATTCATCATTTCCAGATGCCACAATTTCATCTTAACGCTCCCGAAAATATTAAATTATCTCCACTTTACGAGCGGGTTGTTTACAGTTGTAATAGCGTCCACTGTACCGCACCATACGAGGCTCCGTTTTTCAATGTCGCTGTACTCCTATCTGAAAAAACCCTACTTTTATTTTTCATCCATGAAACACCCAATAGTGGCTTTCAAGGGGGAAAACCCCTACTGGGGGTTCAACCCCTACTGGGGGTTGAAAACCCCCCAGTATTTATATTATAACCCTAATGCTATGGCCTCGACGCGAATTTATAGGGCCCCAGAACCACTTTTGGGACCCAGGAGAGATTCTTGTGTTCTTGGGAGCCCACCACTTTAGGATGGGGGGGGACATTTGCCTCTTTGGAATGCCACTGCGGCTGCTCAACGACTCTTTTTTCTTTTCTTCAGTCGGTGGCACCCTTCAGAGTAGAAATGCTCTAAGGCAGGGGCGTCGATTTGTATCCTTTTGTGGGGGCCATGGCCCCAACAATGTTGATTTTGCCCCCCCCCATGTTGATTCCCCCCCTAATAACCAATGCTATTTTAAGCTGATAAGAAAGCTAAAGGGAAAAAATGGAAAACACCATGCTAAGTAGAAACTTTGGTGTTAACCAGCACATTTTGCAATGAAAAGTAACAGATTTGGATTAGATAATGGACTGACTCTCCACCTTTTGCTGAAAAATGTAAAATTGTGTGCAAAAACAAAGAAAATAGCTGGATTTCCCTCCACTGTGGAAGTACAGATTACATTATAAAATGTCGAGATTAGCGATGCTGATGCATTTTATACCAGATTGTCTGGACAAAATATGCTAAGCAACTAAACAACAATTGCATGGTCATATTGATATTTGTACACACCACCAATTGCAAAACCACATGCATATGAAGCTTCAATATGATTAATTCCATTTTCAATTTCCAGTCATTGTCAAACTTGCATGCAAATCATGGTTATCATTGAGATTGTGGATATACAAACTATAATTATCTTCAGCAACCTACCCATCACACCATCAGCTTGATGTTTACTAAGGTACCTGCCTACATGCCCAATGGCAATGTGCATGCATTCAATATTGATGTGGGGCAACCCAATCTCAAACTGAACCAACAAAAGCCACTTGTGAGCCAATCTGCCAGCCTATGAAAACATGAGAGAAAAGTAAGCAAGAAGCCGTATAGAAACCTCATTATAATTGATATTCCTGAAGAAAGCAATAGGAATTAAGCTATGGCCACACGTGACTTCCTAAACAAACCCTATAGAGTCATACAAGACTAGTGTCTGGTAGCGCGCATTAAATGCCACCCACGATACTATTACCTTAGAAGGCACACCAAAGTTGGCCTTCAAGCTTTGGTGACGTCATAGTTTTTAATCTTATATTGCAGAAATTGGTAGCATCAGGCGTGTTTCAATTTCACTGCGCATGAGACAGATAAAGCATTTTTAATTTTCAATTTTCAAAGTATAAGGAACCTAACCCAGTCAAACCTAAACTATCATAAGTTGCTGCCGAATAAAATGATTGGTAAATTCGCAGTTTAAGGTGATTTTTTGTTTGCTTGAATTTTTCTTCAGAATACCATGTTCACGACGGTGACTAAGATGATGGGACCACTTATTTTCGGTGCAAATTCATTTTATTTTAATTTGAGAAAACAATTTGACAAATTTTCCAACTTAAAAAAACTAAACCAACCTACCCTAACCAAACCTAACCCATTTGTTTGCTTTATGGTGACAAATGTGGGTAAACACTTCTACAACAGAGTTTCTATAAAATTACACTTTTGACTGTCCCGTAACTATAAATGATGTGACCCCGTAAGCCAGCCGACCGTAAATGTATACCGTAAATGTAACGCCTCACGAGCCTGAGCCGGCTGGCGGCTCGCTGCCGGCCCGTGCCGCGGCAGTGACCGGACGTAGGGTCGATAGTCCAATTCTCGGCCGACGCGGCAGCACCTAGCTCAGCGCTTTTACCGGGCCGACGGCCGCCGTCTGCGACGGAGAGTCTGGAGCCGAGGCCAGGTGCTCCCAGTGCCCTGCCCCCGCCAGGCAGTCGTCTCTGAGCAGCCAGCGACGCGGGTCTGTAACGCTGGCGGCCTTAAATTCAACAGTAGGAAGTATCAGGATTGTTCGTCGGTGAGGAACATTTAGAAGTACGAGTTTTCTGGCGTTTGGCTGTTGCCGTTTATTCGCTGCTGCACAATACAGACAGTGCAGAGAACTTTGGAACTTTACGACCGGAGTGACGCGAACGCGAGTCCATACTAGACTATCACGTGACCGATATAGGAACTTTCCTACAGTTTTCTTGGTTGGTTGGTTGGTTATTTGGGCTTACGGCCGCATTGACTGCGTTGGTCATACAGCGCCCATAAACCTTTTCTTGTTCCCACCTTAACACGCGCCCTGGAGGGCCTCTGAGAATTACGCGCACTGGAGGGGAGGGGGGCGGATTCCGCCTCCCCCCCCTGAGATCTCGGCTCGTAGTAAAGCTGGAGGAACAAGATTTGCAGGGTGGATGGGTACGGTAGTGAACTCTATTGTGTGCAAATTTCATGATCTTAGGTCAATATCTTCAAGGTCAAATGAGGTCAGATTTGCAAAATTTCTGGTTTTGCGTGGCTTGGCTTGTCATCGTTATGGATCGCTGTGATTGTGTTTAAATGCTCAAAAATTGGCATCAATGATGTTTTGGACATCACTAATGATGCAATGCAGATGATAGACACAACATTTGACCTCAGGTCACCTATATAGCACCACTTTATCAGGTCAGTTACCTGTTCCAGTTACCGGAACCGGGCCGCCCGCCCGACTGCTCAGTCGGCCAGCTCGAAGCAATCGGCTTCGTGAAGAAAGGAGTGAAGTACATGAATAAAGTATGGAAACGCAATGACAAACAGTACAAATGGCAAACAGTAGTGCATTTATGACAACATTCCAGTTGATCAAGATCGGTTCCGTTAACCTGTCATGAACTTGACCTGTCTTGACCTCGGTGACCTAGCATGATCTTGAAACTATATAGCATATCAATATACATCAAACAAGTCGCTAGTGTTGCCTAGAACACCTCCCTTTTGCGAGTATACTGGAAGCGCAACAGCGCCGATTTTCGTAGTCTGGCGCTATAATTTTATTTTTACTTTAGCGGCACCTAACTTGAAAATTTATCGGCCGATTTCCATGTTTCTTACTTTAAACGACGCACGGTTGACTTCTAAGCAGGTACGCGGAAAAATCACGTATATCGACCAGTAAAATCTGCAGTTATTTGCGAAAAACCGGAGGGGTGGGCGGATTTCGCCCCCCCCTCCAGTGCGCGTGTTAAAGCACAATAATATCCAAATTTTCCCCCCAAATTTTACAAACATGTTCACAAAAAGTATATTTTTTTTCTTCAAAAGCAGCTTAGGTTCGGTTAGGCTGGGTTAGGTTTCTTTTTTAAGGTTGATAATTTTCCGAAAATAAATCAATTGACTTTTTTATTTTATTTTTACAAAAGATAGGTTAGGCTAGGTTAGGTTAGGTCTTGTTGCATTAACAAAAACATTTATGTTTATTCAATGTTACCGAACTCAAAGCCCTTTTTGACATTATTTTGCTTACAACCTGAAAAGTAAGCATTTGCACAGAAAATAAGTGGGTCCAATCATCTTAGTCACCTTCATAAACATGGTATACTGCAGAAAAATGTTTTTTTTTTAAAAGAAGATAACCTTAAACTGGAAAGTTCCCAAATAATTTGCAATTTTGGGGGGAAACTTTTTTGGATTTTTTTTAAAGATTTCCAACTTGAAAAGCCTAAACTAACCTAACTGAACCA
Source organism: Ashinkailepas kermadecensis (assembly GCA_034440615.1). Classification (NCBI taxonomy): domain Eukaryota; kingdom Metazoa; phylum Arthropoda; class Thecostraca; family Neolepadidae; genus Ashinkailepas; species Ashinkailepas kermadecensis. Next base: position 82,595 of record JAOTOM010002781.1, on the reverse strand, counting down.
AACCTAACCCATTTGTTTGCTATATGGAGGCAAATGTGTGTAAAACATGTCTTGTTACCACCTTAAAGAACAATAATACTGGTTTGGCTAGGATAGGCTAGCTTAGTTGTTTAACCCGCGCACGCCCGGGGGGGGCAGATATCTGCCCCCCCTGCGGTTTTTCCTACTTTGCCGCCATACTAATCGCGTTAGCAAGGCCAAACCTCGCATGGCTGCTCATTGGTCTTTTCCGCATATCCTCAGAAATTTTTGACCCTGGGTCATCTCAAGTCAGGTCACCAGGTCAGGCGAAGTGACCCAACATCCCTCGGAGTTCTAGGTGGCATCACTACCACAATAATTGGGCGATTGATTTCAAACTTATATCACGTCATGATCTTATCAGGGATTATAATATGTATATCACGGTTTTTTTCGTAGCATTGACCTGAGGTCAGGTCGCGGCCATGGCTTCCCCCATTATAGGCCTATGGTAAAATATACAAATGTTTCCTGGTTACATATTTGCTCTCGGAATGAGCTCCAACGGTTATGGCGTGTAGTTGAAAGCTATTCTCAATGTTACCGCTGATATTTTTGCTCAGTGACCTCACCAAGGTCAGCTGAGGTCACCTGAAATCACTAGCACATTTCTGCGCATTATATCGCACTGCATTGAGCTAGAAGGCTGCAATTACCGTCATTGTGCTTGTATCGCCAAGACGTGTCGATTGATACATTACATGACCTCCCTAGTCTACCCCATGACCTTGACCTGAGATCATAGTTTCGGTGACCCATCTGTTGACCTGACCTTAAATTACACAGCGTATGTCGATAGCACATTTCAAGGGCTGTCGAATAGCATTTGCAGTTTGTTTCTATCTGTTACAGGTCTTGAGATATGTGCGAATATCTGAGGGTCCCACCCGATCTGGTCGAATTTGACCCATGATGACCCAGTGACCTAAATATTGACCTGAGCGAGAAAATGACAGAAATACTTTCGATAGAACTTGTCACCAGCTATCCAACGCCGGTTTCCGTTTGTCGCTACCTAGCATAGTTCTGGAGATCTTAGGGGGGGCAACATCTGCCCCCCCCCCGGACATGCGAAGTTGGCGCGAACCGCCGGACGTGCGAGTGTTAACTTGGAGATAACAAAATAATTTAATTCAGCTGGCGTTAGGTTCGGTTAGGCTGGGTTCGGTTGTTCAATTTAGAAAATTTTCAGCATATATATTGCTCAGTTTTTGTTTCTAATTTTGTCCCCAAGGGAGGTTAGGATATGCTAGATTAGGTTAAGTTGGTTATGATTATTAGGCTATGGTAAGGATTCACTAATGAGTGAATCCATACCATTCCCAATGGAGTCTAAAAGCTACATCATAACCTTACTTCTATAACGTATATCACAAGAACCCATCTCGATTCTACTGCTCACTCAGAACACCATAGAAGTCAATTAATGAAAGTGTTACTTCATTACCTGCATTGCTAATGTAAGGAGAAAGAAGTCCTTTGAACCATATGCAAATGGAGCAACACCTTCACAGTGCTGCTCTATCCACATCCAACTCCAACCCTGACCAAACTTCAGGAGCGCATCCGTCTCCAAAGCAGCCTGCGGAAGAAGGTATGTATTGCAGCAAAAGTACTATGATCTGAATTCCATGGTATCCCTGTTGCCTAATACTCCATCCTTGCCTATCCATGTAGGAGATGTTTGACTTTCCTCAAACTGTCTGGGAACTTGGGAGTTGAAATCACTTGTGAGTGATGAAGCAGATGCTACATCACAAGCAGATTCCTGTATGCTTATGATGTATAATTGCATGGCACAGTTGCATGCCGAATGGGGAGGGGACATTGTGTGCAGTTTCCTCCCTGACAGGTTGTTGGGCCCCCAAGAATCGCGTCGAGCTCCGGAAAAAAAATGCGCCAGTCTCCTTAAAAATCCCGTTTAGGCCCCCAATAATCACGAGAAAATGTGGGAAGAAGAGAACTAATACATCGAATTGAATTGATCGATTTTTTCCAGTGAGCCGTATTACCAAGCATTCCACATGTCAATTGTGGCACAAGACTATCACGTGACAGTAATTAGCAAAATGTGGGAGACCTAGCAGAAACCTGAAAAGCGCGCGTAGAGTGGCGAATGCGTCGACTGCGCAAGGCGGGTGTACACGTGCACGAACGTTGGCGTTTTGGCGACCGGGCATTATTAATTGGAATGCCTGATATTGGCAAATTTTACATTTTTGAGTGATTTGTTCAGGTGTAATTTTAGCAGTGTGAGGTGACTTTTCAAGGGATACCAAAATAAATACCTTCAAACAGGATGGGGAGGAGTTAGGGTTGAAATCCGGTGATTCAGAAATAATGGTGGTAGATTTGGCGCCCTCCACAGGACAGTTAATTTAGTTCCTAATTATTATGTAACACAAATATAAAGAACCACCTTTGAGTTTTTTTTGTGGAAATCCTGGGACTTTTTAACGGGGGTAGGTACCTTCTAAATCCTTTAACCTTCTAAGTTTTAACCTTCTAAATCAGTTTGCCTCCTCTCGCAAATCCTAGGTACGCCACTGCCATGGCATGACATAATTTGACCTGCTGATAGCTATAATCCGCCACAATGGACGGTGTACTCCGCGGCCCCGGTCCGCCACAGTGGACGGTGTGCTCCGCAGCCCCGGTCCGTCACAATGGACGGTGTACTCCACGGCCCTGATCCGCCACTGTGGACGGTGTGCTCCGCGGCTCCGGTCCGTTACAATGGACGGTGTACTCCACGGCCCTGATCCGCCACAGTGGTCGGCTTGCTCGGCGACCCTGATCCACCACAGTAGATGATGTACTCCGCGGTCCTGATCCACCGGATCCGTCCTGATCCGGTGGATGCTATGCTTCGCGGCCCCAGTCCGTCATAGTAGGTGCGCTCTACGGCCCCGGTCCACCACAGTGCACGGTGTACTTCGCGACCCTGGTTTGCCACAGTTGATGATGTACTCCGCGGCCCTGGTTCGCCACAGTGGACGGTGTGCTCCGCGGCTCCGGTCCGTTACGGTGAACCATGTGCTCCGCGGCACCGGTCCCCCAGAGTGGATGGTGTGCTTCGCGGCTCTGATCCGCCATAGTAGAAGGTGTGCTGCACAGCCCGGGTCCGCCACAGTGGACGGTGTGCTCTGCGACCCTGGCCCGCCACAGTGGACGTCAGGGTCGAAAAACTGGCTTTTCCTGGATTTTGCCATCTATAGCATTATCCTCTTCACAAAATTATCATCCATGTTGTTTCCTCCATGTCTTTTCAATTTGGACGTCTGATGGTGTTGTTGGACAATTCATTTCCCCGTGGTAAAGTACTCAAGATTCACCTGAAGCTTCAAAGTGAGATTCTGATGCCAAGGTTTGAGGGAAAATATCCTCTCCGTATTCCATCACTGAGAAATTGTCCTCTCCTCATCCAGGATTGCAAAGTATAAATCGAACCCTGGTAGACGGTGCGTTCTCCACGGCCCTGGTCAGTCACAGTGAACGGTGTGGTATTAATCACGGCTTTGCATCATCTTTGCGAGCAGTTTTGTGTGCATTAGTTGTCATTTTCTCCGCATTCTACCGTTCACCTTACGATTAATATGTACCAATGTCACCCATGTATTAATATTTCCCAATTTGTCACAGCTATTGAATCTGATTGAGACACAGCTGCTCTCGTTATGCATTTCGATCGATGGATATTGATGCCATCAGAAAACCAAATTTGTCAGCAGCGAGACTGACTTACTTCTACTAGGGTAATGATTACAAGTACTGACAACAGCGCGGCCAGAAATGCTTTCGGGTGCGGCACCCTTTTGGCCTTATTCGTGTCCCTTGCACCTATATGAAAACTCCTTACGTCTGCCATGTGTTTCTAGTGTCCGAAATTTTGAACCTCTTTATATTTGCTCTTTATTTGCTCTTTATATAGCAAATTGGTATTACTTCCAATCCGGCTGGCGTCTCATTTTGGGCTCCACTTCTGCCTCCTCTTGGAATGTTCCTGCAGATGACCTGCACTAACAAATGTGCATTATCCGCAATGATGTTGTAAAGTTTCTGTAGCAAGGACCCAGTATGGCTGAACAAGATGATAATCGCCAGGACTGGAAGTGGATCTCATTATCAGCCATAGGTCACCATATGCTATATGCCCGCAGAGCATGCTGCTTCGTCTCCATCTAACTAATCACTATCGGATCATGACATCTAGCTGGGGTTACTAGTCAAGCATGTCTTCATCTGGCAATGTAAGGAGTCGATTTTTGGGGGAGTGTATCATTCTTTGGATGGCCAAAGTATCGAAAAGGTCATTTTCCGACGTTGCATCGCCATACACCGTAGACATCGCAGACATCGCCAGAGACGGCCTTGCCGTCTGATGCTGGGGACACGTGCGCTTCAGGCCGGTGACCGGTATTGACCGTCTGCCGGAGTGACGTTGGACGATGTCACTGGGCCCCTACCGACGGCCCCAACGCGGGTCAACAGCTGCGGTTGCTGTCGGCGAAAGCGATAGCATCGGAGACGAAGCAGCCGACCGGTACAGCTACAGTGCCGGCGGTCGTATGCTATGTCCAGGGAGTCGTAGCGGTTGCAGCGGACGGCTGTAGTTTGCAAGCGTGCATCCAATTTGAAATACTGGGCCGACATGCCCAGCCCTCAACGTGTGTTGCAACTCGCAGGGACGGTAAAGAGCATGCAATAGGGCCGTTAGCCCAATTCAGCACCGTCATAGTTCCGGGAGCGCGAACATGTAGATTTACTTCTTGATAAATATGCATTTCACCTTACAAGGTTGAGCATGTCCATTAAATATGTGGTCTACAAGCCGAAAGTTCCTTTTCGGTATTGCCAAAAAGCAGTGTTGCCAGCAGTGTTGGTAGTATAAAGCTTTGAAAAAGCCCATGCACAATCGTCATGCCGATATCCCGTACTAGCGCCAACCTGTCAACTGACCTGACCTGTCAACTTGAGGACTTAGCCGACCCAGCGGAAGTACCCCCTCCCCCACTACCTAAGTACTGTGCAACTCTCAGAGAATATAAATTTGTCGCTGGAAAATAATCATCTGGACATGGAGATGACGTAAATTTACCCATAATCGATTTTCAGGCCGCCAGAGGTTTACAATTTTGTGGTGCGTCATGCCTGTAGTATGCGTACCACCGTCATTCTCAAGTGTGATTTGAGGGCGGTTCCAATACCCCTGCTCTGAGAACTTTCGCCGGTCCCGCTCTTCGCGCTTCACCGGCTAAATACCCTGGTCAGGTCCCCGGTCCTGTTCGGCGACATCATTTCCCGACCATCCAGACCAGACTATGATCCGCTGGTCCATGTTCCGCGGCACCGCACCCCAGGCCCGGTACCCGTTTCTCTGACCCCGTTAGCCATTCCTCGCCCCGTGTTTGGATTCCGTTCCCTGCCGACCCACTGCCCAATTCCCTGTTGGCTCACTACCCACTTCTGTTCTCTACCGACCCACTGCCCACCTCTGTTTCCTATTCACCCACTACCCACTTCCGTTCCCTGCCGACCCACTACCCATTTTTGTTCCATGCCGACCCACTACCCACTTCCGTTTGTTCCACGGATTTCCCTTCTTTTCCTACAATCAAGGCTGCACTAAGACATTACCAAACATCAATTTCGGCCTTCTTAGCCTGCTCCAAAGGCATCGATGAATTGGTGAGTTTGCCGGAGCCAACTTCATCGGTCGAAAATTTTACCGTCGCACGTGCTGCCACGCCAGCCAAACCATGGATGATGTACGCCTGGATTGGAAACTCCGCGTCGCGCCTTTCATCTGCGCGTATCAGCGGCCCAACCTGCCAACTAGCGGTGGGTAAGTAAAACCACGGAAACGCGGCCAGTTTTAGGCCGTGCGCCTACGGGAGTTCGGAGTACGCATTTCGTATTGGCATTTTTTCCACTTGATTCAGCCACCCCAGGAGGATTGCATCTACCTTTCGTGATACAGAATCGATCAAGGAACCTTACCGTTCTTTCCTTATTTATTTATTACGCTCCGTTCCAAAGTTGTTGTGATGCGAAGTGAAGGCATCTGTGAGAGGGAGCCCATTTTGCCGAAGGGTCGGCCCACCGATGTTGATTTCTTAAAATGATCGCAGGGGCAAAGTACATGAAGGCAATAGGCAGACAAAAATGAATAGGGGAGGTCACATTCCATAGGCTCCCATGTTAGAAGTTGAAATTATTGCGGATTGGGAGAAGCAAGCATTGAGGGGGCAGTTTCACCCTCAAAGATATGAATGGGCGGTTCTGCTTTCGCCCCCACCCTCCTTGCTCTCTAGATATGTGGCTGATACTTTCCTGGTGGAGTGGTTCACACAACTGAATGGGAGAGTACAGACTTCAACGTAACCACCAATCCGCAAAGAGGATTGAGCGGAAGTTCCATGGAGGGTACAAGCCCCCTCCCCCTGCACCATGCCACTGGCAGATTTATTATGTTGCAAAGGAGGCGTCATTTCTCCAGACGGGCGGCTCTTGGTCCAGAACATTTGGACGGGGTACACTCCGATCTCCCAGAGGGGTACCATTTGGTTTTGTCCGAGGAGTGCCTTTCGCCGAAAAATTTGCGGCGTGCCTTCGGACTCCCAGAGGACTGCTGTTCCAAGGCCGAGGAACGCGTTGCGCTGAGAAATTCGAGGGAAGGGGTTCACTGGAACCTCCAAGAGAGGCGACCTTCGGGTCATAAGGGGCGCCACTTTCGCTTCCTCCCCATTGGATCAGCCCTTGCAACCATGGGTGTAACCACGGATTCGAAATGGGGGGGGACAAACCCGGGACGCGGTAAGTTTGAACAGGATTGTGGGAGAACCGGGCTATGTGACGTGGATTATGCTGCCATATAATTGGCAGCTCGGTGACGGCCAGACCGAAGGTGTCCTCGGTTTGTTTTGGCTCTTTGTTCGGACTCTTACCGTGAGAAGCAAGCGGAATACACCAGTGCTGCTGCTCCCGGTGAAATCTGTGAGTTATTTGTTATCACCGCCAACATATTGGTCCTCCGGGCCGGATGCGAGTTGCACATCAATACTCGCTGATTCATATTTGCTCACCAATAGGTACTTGTTTAGTTTCACGTGTTTGAATGAGTTTGTCAGTATGACCAAGAAGACAAACATGGAGGAGTTGAAGAAGAAAAGAATGGTATTGAGAGGAAAAGCCACCAAGATAGTCGGAGAATTGAAAGAAATGTGTGGCAGCTCGTGTGATGAAGATGACCTGGCATACAAGATAGTAGTGGCAGAGAAGCTTTTCAGTAGTTTAAATGACGTTACCATTGAACTTGCGATGGAGGAAGAAGATCGTCAGACTGAAACAGAACATGTTGACAAAATGGAGGAGGAAATTTTCCGCGCAAAACGTGTGTTGGCTCGTCTTGAAGCAGCATCGACATCATCATTTTCAGCAAGTGGGAAATTCCAGATTGACTTCAAATTGCCCGTTTTCAATGGAGATATTATGAGATGGCCAGAGTTTTGGGAGATGTATACAGTGGCAGTTCACGGTAACCACCGATATGCCGCAGTTGAGAAGTTTGTCATTTTGAAAGGACAACTGAAAGGCGTTGCCTATTGTGCCATTGAGGGTTTACCGGTGACCTCAGCAGGGTACAATGAGGAAATTGAGATTTTGAAGAGCCGGTTTGAGCAAATCATGAGTAGGCAACAGATGCTGTTGATACAGCTTTTAACGATATCACCTGCCACTGATGATAAAAACTTGGCCGCTCTGCGGAAGTTCGTAGATACCATTGTCGTTAATGTGAGGGGCCTCAAGTCCCTTGAGGTGACCCCTGCAGCATACTCCGTCCTGCTGCAGCCTGCTGTACTGGACCGTTTGCCTCAGAGCTGGAGAGTGGAGTGGGGTCATAGAAAGGCTTCTGGAATCCCTGACACCTTTGAGGGTCTCCTCAGTCTTCTTCAACAGGAGGTGCAGATACAGGAGGAGGCAGCACAGCAACATGTCCTCTCCACAGCAGCCATAAGACCACCGCCTAAGCCTACTTCTGGATGTTCAGTTGCAGCAAGCTTGATATCCCTACAAGATGCTAATACCGCATGTGGTCGGAGCACTTGGTCAGGCACTACTCGGAACTGGATTTGCGCAGCTTGTAGCAAAATGAAGCATGGACTGCTTGCCTGCTACATGTACAAGAAACAGGATATTGCTGCTCGTTGGGACACTGTGAGAAAGGCTGGTGTTTGCTTTAAGTGCCTCGGTCCCCATCATGTTCGTGATTGTCGAAGTGTGAACTGCCCCTGTGCGGAGAAGCTCATCATTCATCACTTCATTTCTCGTCAGCTCATCAACAGAAACCACCACCTTCTAGAAGAGACAAGTCATCTGCTGTAGTAGCACATCAGCAGAGAGGACTGGTCAGCACCACACCGGCAAGTACTGCATTGGTGCATGCTTCACTAGCAACTGCTGCACAAGCTACTGTACCCACTGGTGTATCTACCAACATGTGCAGCCACCAACTGGTACTACCTTCAGTTGAGGCACCAGCAGCACCTGGTGTGGCTGCAGATGATGTAATCTGCGCTAACCCCAATGCATGTGTTGCTCCATTTTCCAGTGTTTATCCCGGTGTACAGCCTACTTGCTACCCGACAACCTCACACCCTGAGTCTGACCTGTTCTCAGCTGATTGTGAATCATACCTGCTTTGAGTGCCTGATCACTCAAATGACCACCTCATCCACAGCCAGTCAGCTGACCCGGGTTCCCTCCCACCTAATGCTGGTCTGAGTTTGCAGCAATGCAACAGCTCACACTCTCGAAACGGCAAATGTTTTGTACAGACGGCACTGGTAGAAGCTACTGGACCAAGGGGATCATGCATGTTGAGAGCTCTACTTGATGGGGGCTCGGATGCGTCTTACATTCGGTCGTCTGCAGCAGACTTGCTGGGCCTCCTGGTGGTTAAAACAGGAACTTTTGCTTGCCTAGGTTTCCAAGAGAGGGGAGAAGAAGCCCATGAGTATGACAGGGTGCAGGTTGGTCTCAGGAGTCGTCACGGTGGGGAGCAACATCAGCTTCAACTGTGGAAGACTGATCGCCTCTGCTCCCAGCCAACCCCATCCCAGCTGCCATCTGTTACCTACGGCCCACAGCTGTGTCTTGCTGATGACTTTGCAGGTGGCCCTGTGGATATACTGATTGGGGCAGATCAGTTCTATTCAGTTGTGCTGTGGGAGCAGGTGGCATTGACAGAACATTTGCGAGCTGTTGACACCATCTTTGGCCATGTGATTCATGGCAGAGATGATTATCCAATCACCCCACAACCTACTCGCTATGCATATCGTTGCAGCCGACAAGTGGAGCAGATGTGGACCCTGGATGCTGTGGGTGTTACAGACTCTCAGCTAGAAGAGAGATCTCATCCTCTGCCACTGTGGAATTCCAGTTAGAAGAAGTATGAGATGGGCCTCCTGTGGGCGACAGATCAACGGCCTGTCAGCAACCGGCCAGCAGCCTATGCACGCTCTAAGCGATTGGTGGACAGAATGGAACCAGCCCAGAAAGATGAGTATGATAAGTATATCACCACATTACAGCAAGATGCAATCATCGAGTCATCGCCAGTGGAAGAGTCCCCCACTGCCTTCTTCTTACCACACCGAGGATTACAGCGAAATGGTAAATTAAGAATTGTTTTTGATGGTTCAGCTGAGGATGCCACTGGCAGGAGCTTGAATGACTACCTGGACCCTGGAGTCAACCTTCTCCAGCAGCTGCCTGCTGTTGTGCTCCATTTTAGAAATGGTGCTGTTGCCTGCCAGGCAGACATCCGTGCTGCCTTCCACCAAGTTGCGGTCACGCCAACTGACCACAAGTATCTGCAATTGCTGTGGGCTGGCAAATGTTTCAGGTTCAGACGAGTTCCGTTTGGGCTCAGCTGTTCTCCATTCATGTTGCTGCAAACCATCTCTACTCACCTTGACAGGTACCACCACTCTGACAATCCGCTCTGTCTGAAGCTGAAGGCGGGGTTGTATATGGATGATATTTGCACGACGCATGACAGTGAACAAGATGCCAAAGAAGATATGGACAGGGTGGTCGAGATATTCGCTGAGGGAGGTATGGACCTGCACAAGGTACGGACCACAGGATACTTTACACCTGAAGCCAAAGTACTTGGAATGACTTGGAACACAACCACAGATCGTCTCACTGTGACTGTGCCCGACCTGGGGAATCCCATCACCAAACGCCAGTTGCTAGCAGCGGTGTCCAAACCGTTCGACCCCCTTGGACTGCTGTCTCCATGGCTCATTGGTGGCAAGTTTCTGTTCCAGCAGGCATGGAGGGAGACTGCGGCTGAGGCGTGGGACGAGAAGTTGCCATCGCTTATTCAAGAGAAGGTGAGAGTGTGGTGTTTGGGTACAGCCAACGAGAAGGCTTCATTCCCTCGCGCCGTCTGTACATCCACGTCTGCACTGACCTTCCACGTGTTCTGTGACGCCTCAAGGAGGGCGTACTGTACTGCGATCTACACCGTAAATGGTACAGAGTCCAATCTTCTGATTGCAAAAGCTCGACTGGCTCCCCTTGACAGCACCCTCACGGTTCCCAGGCTGGAGCTGATGGCGGCGCTTATTGGCGCTCGTCTCATGGACTTTGTCGGGCAAACATTGAAGATTACAGAACCTCAAATCACATACTGGACGGATTCGATGGACGTGCTGTATTGGCTTCACAGCACCAAACCGCTTAAGGTGTTTGTTCAGAACCGTGTCACCGCCATATTGCAGCTGTCTGGACGAAAGCAGTGGCGGCATGTCCGAGGAGAAGATAACCCCGCGGATCTTGGCACCCGGGGAACGACGCTGTCGGCGATGCAGAGCTGCGAGATGTGGTGGAAAGGGCCTGTCTTCATCAGGTCCAGCCCTGCCACAGTCGTCCAAGTCTCTTCTGTCAAGTTTGACTGTTTCAAACAGAGTTCTGAGGCAAGTCAGGAGACAAAATGTGTAAAAGAGCTGACCACAGACGTCCACACGACGATGCAGTCCGTTCAACGGGATAGTTGTCTATTTGATGTCGCAACATGCTCCGCACTCAAACAGGCTGTGAACAGAACCACTTGGGTGTACCGGTTCATCGAGAATTGTCGCACGTTAAAAGCGCGGAGGAAAACCGGTGCACTAACCTCGGAGGAAAGGAGACGAGCGCTGCACTACTGGATCGGAGAGGCCCAGGCGGACGCCTACTCCAGAGAGCTAGCATCCATTCGCTGTGCTGCATTATTGCCGGCAGGTTCAACCATCTCTCGGCTCTATCCACAACTTAGTGACCAAGGCCTCTTGGTGGCAGTGCCGCGGACAGGGGAGGAACCGTTGATCATCCTTCTAGATACGTCGCACATCACCCATTTTATCGTGGATGCAGCACATCGTAGATGTTTCCATCAGAGTACGCGCGTGACTCTCGCGCTGCTCTCGGCAGAATACCTGGTGCGTAGGCAGACGGTCAGACGTTTGGTGACATCCTGTCGCAGGTGTCGTCGGTACCGAGGTCTGCCCTACCGCTCTCCAGAAGGAGCGCTGCCACGATTCAGGACCGAGCCGTGCCGTCCTTTCGCCAATGTCGGTATGGACTACTTTGGACCTTTGTATATCGACACTGGGAGGAAGGTGTGGATTCTACTGATTACATGTGCCACGTCAAGAGCGGTACATTTAGAGCTTGTTCAGTCACAGAACACTGCTGACCTTGTCCCTGCCCTCAGGCGATTCTTTGCCCTGCGGGGTACACCAGCCTTTATCTTTAGTGATAACGCGAGAACCTTCCATGCTGTTCAGAACCTCATCCCTCCAGCAGTGACCTGGCGTTATATCCCTGAAGCAGCCCCGTGGTGGGGAGGCTTCTGGGAGCGATTGGTTGGCGTCACGAAGAGTGCTCTCCGTGCAACCCTTCACCTGTCTCACCTGACCTTTGAGGCACTGGCTGTCACCCTGTATGAACTTGCATTTTATTTGAACCTCCGTCCCTTTACCGGAGGAAATGAGGAAGATGTGATCACCCCCGCTCATCTCCTTTTTGGCGTTACCACCATACGCGGAGTCCTGTGTCCATCCCTCACTGTTACATCAGTCTCCAGGGCATGGAGGCACCGGAGGCGGGTGTGCGATCACCTCATCTCACGCTGGACCACTGAGTATCTGGAAGCGTTGAGAACTTGGAACGTCTCGCCAAGGGGTCGACCCAACCGCCTGCCCCAAGTGGGTGACGTTGTTCTGGTGCACGGAGAAGGACCTCGCGGCCGGTGGCCGCCGGCGCGTGTGACCTCGTTATTGCGCGGTGGTGACGGACGCTCTCGTGCTGCTATTGTACTCATGCGTGGATTTGAGACTCGACGACCGATCCGGAAGTTGTTAGCGCTCGAAGCATCGCCGGCTGAGGACAGTGACGAATCGGACGAGTGATTGAAGTGTTTAAGTGTTTGTATCAAGGAACCGTGTGCGGGTGTGATGAAAACTGAGCGTTACGTGCGTGCCTGATGAGGGCCTCTGCGGATGAGTTTTGAGCTTCGAAATGTTGGAGTACCATTTCAAGTGGGGAGTATGTGGGAGAACCGGGCTATGTGACGTGGATTATGCTGCCATATAATTGGCAGCTCGGTGACGGCCAGACCGAAGGTGTCCTCGGTTTGTTTTGGCTCTTTGTTCGGACTCTTACCGTGACAAGCAAGCGGAATACACCAGTGCTGCTGCTCCCGATGAAATCTGTGAGTTATTTGTTATCACCGCCAACAAGGATAGAGGGACCTAGCCCTGCCTCCCCTCCCCCCCCCCGAAAAAAATCCTTGGATTTCAGCTACTTCTTTTTCAATGTCATTTTCAGACACTTCAATTCAATGTTCAATGTATTTCAATTTTTTTATTAATTTTTTTTAAAATGATATTTTGGGGACTAATCTCACTCAAAAGGTTGGATATCTGTGTGCTGTGCCCAACTGTGAAAATCCATTAAAATGTGGAAATTTGTACGTTCTATTCCATACTACAGTCACGCAATGGATGTATCGTAGCAGTAATTTGTATGCTTCAATAATCAAAATATTCAAAATAGCTGCCATACAAGTGTATGGCAGCTAGGATCAAGGCCATACATAATACATGGCTATGTAATATCAAGACAAGGAACTTGCACGTGCGAATTGCATGTCTTATCTTCATTGTGTTACGTTACTGCCTTTCAGCCTTTTAATTTTCTACTTTAGGCAATATTAATTAAATCAATGTTAAATATGTTAACAGTCAAAAAGTCACAGTAAAACTCTAGAATGAATGTGCTATATGAGCAACATGGCCCATGCGCCCCAAAGATCAAATAACTAACTACCTTGAATGTATATGGGTACTGGCTGGCACATTATCTGCTTTATGGTCTTTTCGTAACATAATATAAGGTGTGAATACGTTGCATTACATCAACTCCTGAAATAGTTGCGTTGTTGTAAGGTCATGTCCAAGTGTGCATGACTAAAGAAATGAAGTGTTGCGATGTGATACATGCAGCTTTTACTTAGTTATGAATTGCAGGGAATTTTCACATATTCAAATGTGTGCATGCTGCTTTTTAGGAATTTTAAATGCCTCAGAAGTGGTAGGGCCAGCTACCATTGTTGCCCCCTCCCCGCTTTTAAAAGTGGGTGGGCCATGGCCCCCCTGCCCCCCCCCATTCAGGGTATGCCACCAGCCAAAAGGGCCATCTGTTCGTGGAAAATGAAACGTGAAAAGCCTGTCCCAAAATGTTTTTTTTTCACATGCGTAGAACGTGTGCTTTGCTCGATAAGAATTTTGCTTCAATCTGCAGCACATTCCCCATTTTCGTGGAAAGTCGTGCAGTTGTTTCGACGTAGCTTTTGAGCATTTTTAGTAGGATATGCAGGCAAGTGATTGCGCCTGGCGTGGGATGTGTTGGTGCCCGCCCCGCGGCCATTGCTATGTCAGCTATGTCGACACTACTGTTGCCCGACAGTCGTCTGCTGTGAGCTATGTCCAGTGACCTCTCCCTATTTTTATCTCCCCTTCAGTGGCATATAGCCGAGACTTAGTTGAGCTGATTGTGCTGTGGGAAGTAACGGCTCAAGATTCGCGATGCTACGTGTCGAAGAAACCATGTCAATGCATTTCGAAGTAAAATATCTCCCAAACACTGAGAAATATCGTGAAGGGATCAGCTACTTGCGGTTCCATTTCAATTGGCTATAACGAACTATTAAAAAATAATTTTTCGTTTCACCCTGACGGCTAGCTGAGATAATTTAGACACACTGAACCAGGGGCGTCGCCACCGGGGGAGGGGGGGGGGGGGAGGCAGCGAGGACAGTCACCCCTGCCCTGTGGAAGACGGCGTTTTCCCCTTGACATCTGACGAGGCCTCGTCACGGAAACGCACAAAAAAGTTGAAGTGCTCTCTAGAAGAAAGGTTTCACACTGAGGATCGCTACCATTCAGATAATTAATATGAGAGAAAACCAAAGCTCTTTTCTATAGGAAGTCCCACAAAGCTCCAGAGATAGGACGGGAAAGGACAGAAGAGATGGGAAACGATGTCCCTGGGAGATAGAGCAGGAGTCCACCAGGACGCACGAGGAGGCCCTTGAGATGGGTAGAGGTCCGAAACACGGAGGAGTCCCAAAGACGAGAGATGAGGAATTTCATTTGGAAATGGAGGTCCCAAGGGAAAAACAAATCTAACGGACTAAAGAGGGGTTCTGAAGACGGGCTCGGAGGCCCCCAGAACAGAAGAGAAGGCCTCGAAAACTGGCAAGGAGTCCCCCAAAAAATGAGAGAAGGCCCACGAGACGGAGAAGTAGCCAGTGCGATAGGAGATGAAGTTACAAGATCCAAGACCCCAAGACGGGTAGCAATGACACAGCCAGGATTTTCTTAAACGGGACCGATCGAAATTTTACTATCAGGAAACGTAGACTGAATTCAGCGCGCGAAGGCACGGACAATTTCTGTTTTTTCGTGGTGAAAATAAAAAAATGTCTTGCCTGATGTAGTGCATTTTTGTTTACTAATGGACAGAGGGCCAAGCCTCCGCACCCCTGGTTGTGCCTCTGACGGATAGAGCTTGTCCATAATAAACCTGGTCTCCGAGGCGTGGCAGGAGGCCTCTAATTTAGAGGAGACTCCTGGTATATTAGAAGAAGCCCACAATAGTGCAACTGGTCCTCAAGGCGTAGGGCGAGGCCCAGAAAATGGGGGAGGACCATGGAATACGAGAGATGACCCCCCATAACGCACAAGGAGACATCTACAACGAGCAATGAGTCTCCAGGAAATGAGACGATGGCCTCGAAGACGTGAGAGAGACCCCTAATTTGGAAGAGGAAGCCACTGGAAGATGAGATGCGATCGCAGCGCGCAAGAGGATTCACTGAAACGGTTAGTAGGCACCCAGCTTAGAAGGCAGGTCCCCGAATACTGGTAAGGATTCTCCCACCACCTAAGACAATCAGATCAGGTTCGTAAAAGACGCGCGACAGAGATGGTAGAAGAGGCCGCGAGACACGGAAGTAGGGCCCCAGGATGAAACGGATGCCACCGACACGAGCATGGAGCCACCCAGGTTAGACGAGGAGGATCCTGAGGTTTGGCAGGATGTCCCTAATTCGGAAGGAGAGCCTCCGAGATGGGAAAGGAGGCCCTATAATTGAAGAGGAGACCCCAATACTGGCATGGAAGGCCCCCACATGACTTGAGAGAATGCCAATGAGATTCCACTGAAAGGAGGCCTTAAATTAAGAGGATGCCCCTAGGGGAGATGAGGAGATCCCAAGCATGGTAGAGCTTCACTTTGGAAGAGGAGGCCGAAGAACGGAAAGGAGCCACCACCCCGGATGAAAGGAGGCCCCAAAGACGAGATCAGAGGATAATAAGATAGGAGCGATGGCTCCCGGATGCGACAAGCAGCCACCACAACGGATCAGAAAGCTCCTCCTAGGAAATAAAAAAGTCCTATGAGGCAGGACAGAAGGCTCCAAATTTAGACGCTGACGTCTCTAGGAAAGAAAAGTAGTTCATCAGTACGCCATCAAGATTGGAAAAGAGGCCCCAAGGGTAGAGTAAGTGGCCTCTCGGAGGGGAAATGAGACTCAGGAGGAGCCCCAAAGACGGGCAAGCAGGCCACCAAGATAGAACAGGCCCCAAGACAGGTAGGGAGGCCCTATGCACTAAGGAGGTTTACAAGACGATAGAGGAATCCAGTAGGATTGGAGATAATGTCCTCCAATGCACAAGGGGAAGCCACCAAAGATGGGTAAGAAACATCTAGGTTAGAAGACGAAGCCCTGCGACGTGCCAGAAAACCCCTAATTTGGAACGGGAGGACCACGCAATAGAGGAGACTCCCGCCATGGAAGGAAAGATACCTAAGACGGGAGAAGAGAACCGTGGAATATGAAACTGGCCCCCAGGTTGCATGAGGAGACACTCAATTTGGTAAGGAGTCCCAAGACATGAAAGGAGCAGGGACCTGAGGACCGGTGGGGTGGGGGCAAGAGGGACAGTTGGCATCCAGTTCTGAATCTGTGCTGCGTTCCCCCATAAGCAGCATTTCGTCCTTTCCCCCACCCTCAGTTTTCCCTGGCAAGCGCGTGTTTTTTGTATTTAACAAAAATATCCAAGCGAAGCTTCCTTGCATTATTTCACGATAGATTCGTCCAGATTTCAGAAGTTCTCCTCAGCGAAAATAAAGACCTTGATCAATATCAATATATTATAATAGAGGAAAACAGCAGAATTGTATTTTTGCGCAAAATGGAAGCTGCCTGAAGAAATATTTTTTGGCGTGGTATCCTATATATGACGCACACAATATTAATCATCAAATGACGTCATTCAGGACATCATGGGACTCTCCAGTGACGTCGGGATTAGTCCAAGCTGCAACCTTTAGCAAGAATAAGGCCCGTGGCGTAGCCAAGGGAGGGAATAATGGGGACATCCCCCTGGAGCTTGCGTAGGCTCCAGGATTTGTTGCACAGTACCGGCGTCATCGGTTCCAGCCGCCCTCTGGCGTTAGCCAGGAGGGAACACGTATCCTCCTCCCATCACATTCTGACATTCAAAAACGGTCACGGGATGTCCCAAGTGACTCATGTTAAAACATCCCATCATATCACTGCAGGACCCCTCGAGCATGCAAGATACTCCCTCCGACCTATTTGCAGACCTTGGTCGTCCTAGGACCTTGGTCGTCCTAGGACGCCCATTTTGGTTGATAGAAGGCCACACCAGACCAAATGTAGGCCCCATAATAGAAACTGAATGCCCGTGTTCCATTGGAGGCCCTAGATGACGGACACGAGACCCCATCATATCAAGAGGAGGTCCAACCAGACCAAGAAGAGGCCGCACCAGAAACATAGGAAGCCCCAGATGACCAACAGGAGACACTGCCTGTCACTACCAGACTAAGAGAAGGTCCCATGAGACCAACACGAAAGCCCGCCAGATAAGTCAAGGCCTAAAAAGCCAATTAATGCTCTACCAGTCCAATAGGCTTCCATCAAAAGCGGTCCCCGATTGTCAATAAAAGACCCTGCTTAGCGATAGGAGGCCCAACCAGACACATCGGGACCCCATCAGAGATATATCAGGCACCGTTCGTCGATAGGCTTCACCATACGATGTACAGGAGGCCCCATCAGACGAAAAGGAGGTCCATTAAAAGCACTGAAGGTCACATATTGTCAACAGGGGCTCCTGTCGGTGGCTAGGAGGCCCAGATGAGCAACAGGTCACACATTCATAAAGTGCTCAGACTTAATAAGAACCTCAGGGGTCCAACCAGGTTAAGCCGATAAAGGGAAGATACCACAAGCGTGGACAAAAGATTCTCAGCGTCCCAAACAATACCACATTCTAAATTCGAAAGAAACTATCTACCAACATCCTATGCACCTACCGATATTTATCTAGCCCTATTCACCCAATCTCGCATAGCACACGCGTGGATCGAGTACCCCATCAATTGTTTTCAACTCCATCCATGGCTGCTTAAAGTGGCCTGTACCCTGTACACATACTAGCACAAATCTCATCCCATCTACCACTAATTATAATTCAAATACAAGATTTTCCAACCTAACACATTTCTCCACCGTATTTTTTAAGTAGGTACATTCAATGACGGAATCCCCACAACATCAGCAGTCAGCCTATTCCATTGATCAACCACCCTTTTATTGAATAACCTGAAAATCTCCTATACTTGAATGAGTACATATCTAATGCCGTAAGCCTTTCTCCATATTCTCTATATTCGCACTTCAACTTGTTTTCAAGTCTTGCTGTCTAGCATGTGGGATTCCATTGGTTCCGTTGCCCTCTGATCACATTTCTCCCACCCCTTCAGGGCGAAGTCCTGGTTATGACACTGAATGAGCTCATAGCTTGTGTATAGTCAGCGAGCATTTATAAGGCAAATGATAAACGTGGATATTGAGCGGAGATTTATATCTGTTCTCACAAATGTTTCGCATTTATCCGTTTATTTTTATCTGGTACCAACACAGAATCCCTTGCAGCGAATGAAATTAGATGCAGTCGAGGGTTCTGCCATAGGGGAGGGGAGGAAGTTGGACACCCGTTCAACCAACTTTTCGGAGTGAGTGAAACACAATGTATATCGTCCCACACACCTTTGCGGAGGTGGCCCATGGGCCTTCAACACATGGGTCCATCATCGCTACGTGCCCACAGTGTGGAAGTGCTGAAGTCTTCACAGATTTATGATTGCAGGTCAAAGCTGAAAACCTGGAGGAAGTTTAATGTGCTTCCTGACTCAGCCGCCGCGGGGGAGACACGGGGAAAGTTTCCCCTTGGCGTTAGGGGGAGGGGTGTCGCTTCCCTGACCTTTAAGGGGGCCCCTGCTCGGGAATACACAGAACATTTGAAGTGTGGTCTTCAGGAGACGGCTTCACACTGAAAATCACTACCAATCTGAAACCTATAATGTAAGCCAAAGCGAGTGTTTGTAGTTATCTCCACTAAGATCTCAGAGGCTTTTGTTCAAGGTCCTTGCTTTGGGGATCCCTTGTATTTTGTCATAATGTGAAAGAAGCCACCGCGTTCATTGGTGGAATAATGCATGCATTTCAGGGATGCACGGTCATTGCTTGCAAGAGGCCCTGAAAACATTCCAGGATGCTTTCTCATTTGGTTCCATGTTAACACTCACCGGGCCCGGGCTAAGGGCTCTCGAGGATAGGAGAGCTACTCGTCTTGAGACGAGTAGCCTCCTATCTCCACAATTTTTTAAGGTCACGATTACTGACCTGAGGTCCTGACAGGGCCCTATTCGCCGGTAACACTCAACCCATAACACGCCAACAAAGTCAAGCCCACAGCGAAGTTCGTTTTGGCTGGTGTCACAGCAGTTGTCTCGATAGTTATATAAGTCAACTAGGACAGAGGTGCCGTGATGTCCTGATGCAGAGATGCCGTGATGTGCTTAGTTAATGAATATGTCAGTCATGTTTCAGGCTAGTTGTTCCATTATTCATTCGTGTTTACCGAAGTCAAGTATCGGGTTCAATGTAGGAAATGCTGAGATGAGATGAGACAGTATATTCGGTGCCTCGACGAAATGGATTCATGGCATCCACGTCAATTATGCAAAGCTGGCTTTCGCGCATCCACGCATGAACCGACATACTGGGCACAAAACAGACATTTTGTTCTTCAACACGGCACTGTGGTACCTACTATGCATCGAACATGCGTCATGTTCGACGTCATGCGAGCATGCGTCATGCCCCCTGCGGTCACATCACACCCCATTAGTCTGCTATGATCTGATGGGTGCCTGACATCTGATGGGACATTATTTCAGCTGTTTGTGGCCCGGCATAGAAAGCTGCGGAGCGAAAACTTTCCGAACACGAGGTGGCCGCAGCCGGCTTTCTCTGGTCGCCCGTGTATGGCGGGCGGACACCGCGGAGTTCTACGATCTTTCCACGCAGGATTTCTGGCGCATTTGGTGCTGTCAGGAGGTGGCGCATAAACTCAAAGACATGTCTTTTGAGTACGCTATCAACTCGTTTCCATCCCAACTCTCGCAACACCGGAGTCCCATGCTCACGTCGTCCTAAACCACTCACGATACGAGCACTACAATTGATGGCCTTCGGTTTTTCTGCGATGCAGTGCAGCTCCCCCAGACACCGATGCAGTATCGAGCATGCGGAAATATTATCGCTTCGATGAACATGCGCTTTGTGCCTTTGGGCACCTTGTGGCACATCCTAGCCAGGCCAACAAATCACATGCAACATCGTTTAACGATTGTGGGGATGTGCTTGTCCCATGTTAGATGATGATCGATGGTGACACCTAGGACCTTGACACTGAGATAAATTGAAATTTCATCGATTCCGAACTGAACTGAAAAGTTGGTGTCGGACCATGAGCAGGGTTGGAGTAGAGGGCAGGGCATAGCATTCTCACTGGATGAAGGAAGACCAGGTGAATAGCAATGCGTAGGAGGGTACAGTCACCAGCATATCCTTCCCCAGTGTGCACTGGATTTAACGTTTGCTATGTGTGTAGGGATATGCAGCCGAGGGAATTGGGAGGGAACGTCCACCCATCTAGTCAACGCATTAGATGAGGTTCTGAGGCGAAGGACATTTTCCGGATAAAAGGCAATTAGGCGCTCCACAAGGTTACGTCGAAGGTAAACTTTTCGAAAATTCAGTAAAATACTTGTGGGGCACAAGTACGGTTGCCAGACGGCTTTGAGCAAGATTTCATGTATTACAACAAGACACATCCAAAACGTACCAGTCGCTTACAGTTCTTGATGAAATTGACGCAGCACGTGTCAGCGCTAGACTGGCCGCACCAGCACGTGCCTCACAACATGTTGCTCGGGCAGGTGTCCGACAGGTGGCACGGTCGGTGCTCGGTCTCGGGCCCAGCTCGGTGGGCAGCTGCGTGCTCATTCGTCCCACACGGCTAGGACAAGTCGACTGTACCCGACGACCGCCCTTTTGGAGCATAATCCCGTGACCAGACCTGACTGCGACGTGAAACTTTGCACATTTGTAGAAGACAACGTGCCCTGCAACATATTCCGGCTATTCCGCTATGATTGTTGGGCTGGCATTCTGAGCAGGGAAGCAAAACACAGTTTTTATTCTCACCTAATCTCGTGACCTGACCCGTGGTCACCCATGTGACGGTCGCTACCGGCGAAACCGGTAGCCCCTAGCGGTGTGAACGTGCACTGCAGGTTGGTGCGTGGTAAGCAGAGCAGTGCTGCCGGACTGGGCGAGCATCATGGCTGCGTTACGTGTGGGCTGGAAGGATACTGGATAAGTTTAATTAAGCAGAGATATTGAGTAGTTTAACTTGTCCTACAAGGGTGAAGAATATACTTTACGTCACATGGTGTCAGAAGCCGGATTATTCAAGTCGCATTCCGAGCCCCAGCTGGTTGGATTTATCCGCCCCGGCCCTGGTGGCAACACGGCGGACCTGGCGTCGGGACGGCGACGGAGGTCACGTCCAAGCTGGTCCCGGTACAAGTCTCGGTAAGCCACCGGTCGTGACCTGCGCGTGATGGAGGGCGCCGACGTGGCTGCCGTGGCCCAGTCTCCTTACTGGATGCAGAAGAGGTGCAAATTCTGCAGTCTGGTCCATCCCTTAGCTCGTTCCTACTGTGTGGCCTGGGGAAAGCAGTGTCGGAAGTGTGGGGAGGACTTCGCGGCAGTGAAGTGTGCAGCCATGCAGCGATGCCGGCGCCTGCGTTGTCCGGTCGTGCCGATCTCACCCCGTGTCCACTGGCGGATCTAGCCCACCGGTTTGGGGGGGCAACTTTCGGTTTTCGGCGTCAGCCCACCCCCCTTCCCTCCCCCAGTGGAGTACCTAGGAATTGCATCAGGGGAGGGGTCGAACGGATTTGGAGGATGCCCATTTCACCACTATTTTTTGTTAAAAGCACCGGATTTCGAGCACTATTTGGCAAAGGGACCCATTTTAAAAATAATAATTAAAATTAAAATAAAATAAAAAGTAAAATAATAATTGACAACATAATTTCCTGTGTAGGGGCCCCAGCCTACCTCCACAGTTTCTATGTTACCGGATTTTTGTTCTTGTTTACCAAAACGTTCACGTTCACGTTCAACGTCTTGTATCACGTCAACGTTCGTGCACTTGGACACTGGCGGATCCGATTTTGTCAACTCTTGCTGTAAGCAGAACTTGATCAGCATGGAACCCTCGATGTGTGTCAGAATCTACTATGCTACTATACTGGCTTCCAAACAATTATATATAAAAAAATCCTTTAAAATTGGAGATTCTTTCATCTAGACGCTAATTTTTAACCTCGGCAAAGGTTACTGCATTTTAATTTAGTTGATTTCTGTTGGTTTCGGGGGGGCCAAAAGACACTATGGCCCCCCTTTTAAGCGATTCGGGGGGCCATGGCCGGAATGGCCCCTCCCTGGATCCGCCAGTGCATGAGGGTATGTGTAAAACTGTCGTAGATACCTTGAACTGCAATAATACCCTTAAACTTTGATAGCCCGGTCCTACCACCCGAATCTCCCCTACATGCAAACCCACCAGTTATCTCTTATTCAGGATATAAATACATACCTCCTCTTGCTATTCTTCTTAAAAAAATCAGTCAATGTAGCCTGTCTCTTCATCTTAGCAACCCCAACAGCTATATGGCTATATGGCCTTGCCCCAACACCAACATACGAAACATGCTGCTCAACTGGGGTCAACTGGTCACTCGCACAACACATCCTGTTCAAATTCCGCTTTCGAAATCTGGCTCACTGGGTCCGCTTGCCCCGTTACTGGCTAAACAAACTTCATGAAACTATCTGACGAAGGAATAATGAAACTGCTGATTTCGTCATCTCTTGCTGTAAGCAGAACTTCAACAGCATAGAACCCTCGATGTGTCAGAATCTACTATGCTACCAGATTGTGCTTCCAAACAATTATAACAAAATACCTTTAAAATTGGAGATTATTTCACCCGGAACGCTATTTTTTAACCTCAGCAAAGGTTACTGCATTTTAATTTAGTTGACTTTTGTTGGTTTGGGGGGGGGGGGGGCATGGCCGGAATGGCCAGCCCCCCCCCCCCTGGATCCGCCAGTGCCCGTGTCCTGGCCGGCGCCATTGTTCCCGCCCAATTCCTCCCGCCGAATATCCGGGTGGCCGTCAGCCGCCCATAACGGCCACTAGGTGGCAGCAGCTACACGCGTCGCCGCCAATAAGGCATCACCGGAACCTGCCACCGACACTCCATCAGTAGGCTTGACGTCTCAGACTGGACTGAGTACCCTAACACCGGTGAGCAGTGACCGAGCAAAGCGCATACAACTCTGTGTACAAAGGATGGAAAGCCAATTACTTTTTTATTGGTAGACTCTGGCTCTGAGTGTGATGTGCTGCCTCTGGATGGGTGTACGGGGCAGCTCGCTGGAAGGTGTGACGTGACTGCGGCCAGCATGTGACGTCAGTGTGGCTGACATGTGACGTCAGTGTGGGTAGCTGATGATCTCGTGCGGAGTCCAGCGGCCGTTGGAGCCGCTAGTTGGGTCGGGTGGAAGTCCACTGGTGGCCTTCACTATAGCAGGGAAAGGTCGTACAGGATTGGAGTTCGGTGCTCTTAAGATACACAGCAGACCTGCCTTTGTGAAGATGCCTGTCCGTTGAGTCTGCTGTGCTCGGATTCAGCAGGCGAAGCCTTCGCGGTGGCGCGATTTGTCTTGACTAAGCAGATGCAAGCTTTTTCAGCCGAGCTTGTATAGTGGCATGTGACCTAGGATATCGACTTTAGCTTTGTGCTGTTTCCGTGCCTTGAAAGATGTTGACCTTAGCTGGTGGCGTCTGACCTAAGATGTCGACTTTAGCAGTGTGCTGTTGCTGTGTCTTGGACGATGTTGACTTTAGCTGGTGGCGTCTGACCTAAGATGTCGACTGTAGCTGTGTGCTGTTCGGCCTTGGACGATGTCGACGGGCCAGAGGATTTTGGCCGGGCGTGCCGCACTTTCTTGCCCACCCGACGGGAAAATCTGAACCCCAGTATCCCACGATTGTGCAAGAGATGCATCGACAAAAGGTTCGCCAGGCGCTCTATTATGGCCAGGGAAAGAAACACCTGCCCCCCACTCCGGTCTGGTCAGGCAGTACGTATGCGGCTGCCAGGGCGGCCCACCTGGTCCCCGGTGTATGTGTGGGTGCTGCGGGCCCTCGCGCCTATTAGGTATATGTACAGGGCGTAACGTATCGTAGGAATCGCCACCAACTGCTTGCAACAAATGACCCATCACCAGCTCGGGAGGAAGCCCTTAATGCCGGCCCTCAGTCGGCACAAGTGCCACCGGTACATCCCAGTTCCCCTGCCCGGTGTGCCGACCCGGATGTATTTCCGTCTGGTCCGCCCGCAGCCCTTCGGATCCCCGCTTCCCCTTCTCACCCAGGGCCGCGTCGTTCCTTGCGCCTGGCATGTCCACCTTCATATCTGGCTGACTACGTACGATAGCGTTCCAATCGCCATGTGTGTGCTTCGCTGCTTTGCCGACGAAATGGGCTTTCTGTTGTGTCGTTGTCGACCTGTCAGTATGAACGGTATGCCATTCTACGGTGCTAGTATAGATTTGCTGAGGTATCGGAATCGGTGCTCTGTATTGGTATAGTCTTGCTGTGTCAGCATGGATCTTCTGCTGTGTCAGCATGGATCTTCTGCTGTGCCACCATGGATTTGCTGCTGTGTCAGTATGGATCTACTACTGTGTCAGTGCGGATCTGCTGCTGTCACAATCCTCGCAACGAGGGTTGCCAAGCCTGGGTAGCCTTGCTATCGCCTTCGTTGCTGTGTGTTGCCGTGTTACCTATGTGCTCGTAACTTCGATGCCCATGTTTGCCTTGAGAGGCCCGAGCAAGGTCAGGTTGCGATGCTGTTCGTGCGATGCCGTCCGTTGGACATCCTCGCATCGAAGAGGAAAGAGGATGTGAACTGGTAGCCATCTCGCGGTGGGATGCTGTCGTAGTTTAGTCTCGTTTCGGAAAGAAGAGGAGATGTGACGGTCGCCACCGGCGAAACCGGTAGCCACCTAGCGGTGTGAACGTGCACTGTAGGTTGGTGCGTGGTAAGCAGAGCAGTGCTGCCGGACTGGGCGAGCATCATGGCTGCGTTACGTGTGGGCTGGAAGGATACTGGATAAGTTGAGTTAAGCAGAGATATTGAATAGTGTAACTTGTCCTACAAGGGTGAAGAGTAAACATTACGTTACAACCCATATTATTGTTGCGTTTGCCTTGGAGAAACATCTACACATAGATGTGCAAAACGAGTAAGCATTTTCGAAGCCCTGGTTTGATAGCTCCAAGAAAGTAGAACCCTAAAATGAGACTTCGATAAGAAGTCTCATTTTAGATGAGAAGACTAAAATGAGAAGCACTGCCGATTTTGACCTCGTCTAGCTCATGTGGTGGTCATGGGATTTAGTGTCCCTCGGAGAATGCATTGTTGTCCTCATCCCCAGGATTGAAAACGCGGTAACACATGGACACCACAGCCTGCTATTCAGTGCTTTCCTGAGTCCGGCAAATAACACGTATGCATTGGAGGCACGAATTTAAAGAATGTGCACAGGATCCTTCATCATGCACCGGCGAATATCTCACCCGATGCACCTGTGAACCTAGCAAATTGTAGCTCACTCTACCTTGCAGCTCACTCCGATAATCATTCCAGTTTTGCTATACATACAAACATTGGCGTATTTAGGGGGTCATTGGGCCGTGCCCCCTCCATCCCTTAGGCGCAAAAGGCCGGTTACTGGCTAACAGGGCGCCGAAGGCGCCCTATTGTCCTACAAGTGGTGTACCCAAAGCTTGGATGGGTATCCCAGATAAATGAAGGATGTCCCAGGCCTGAACACAAAAATCCGTTCCGAAGGTCTGAAAGGGGCGGGGATGGCCCAGTAGTTAAGCTGTTGAGCTCTGGATACAAAGGTCCCGGGTTCAACACTGGCACCGCTCGGGATATTTCCCATTCCCGCGGCCCACCGGCGAAACAGTGTGGGTGGCGCTATCAGCCGTGATTGTGCATAAAGTGCGTCGTGAACCACCCAATAAACAAAAAAGGTCCGAAAGTGTGCGCCGTGGATCTACACTACGATCTGAAGGCCTGAAATGGCTTCCATGAACTGAGGGCGCACCCCCATGATTGCATCATTTTTCGAAGTTGTTTTTCGGCGGGTCCGAGCGCTGCTCTCTCCTCCCATTTGTTTGGTATTGACCAAGTGAAATTGGTAATTGATATATCGTTTTTTGGGATGTTTTTTGGTATATTTGTTTTGGGTATAATAATATTTTTGGTGGAACATTTGAAGCCAGGTGTGTATGATTGACGAAATCGTTTCCTTCGTTATGAAATTATTGCAAAATTATGTTTTTATGAGATCTTCATATCATAATTTATGTTTTCATGATTTAATGTGGCATCTTTGAGTCCAGTGACTCCCAGTGCTGCGAAACGCTGATATATGAGGCCCGGGAAGTGGCGTCGCCACGAAATTCTTCCACAGGGGGGCATGTTGAAAGGGGGCCTCCTGTTCCCCGAAAGGGGCCTCCACTATGTTAGGCCCTCCTATTGTATTTTATGCTCTTAATACGGTTCCAGAATGGGAAACATGATTTTGTAACGGAGTTCTTCTCTTGCCCCTACTTGGTATTTCGATTTATGTCGGGGGCAACCTACTTTTGGTTACGTGAATAGTCTATGGACCTCAACTTTGACGATAACCTCCCAGGTATAGGTTCAATGGCTCTGTATCTCAATATCCGAGCTCTGATCCAAACATCTTGACAGGCACCACAAATCTAGCACACCGATACTTCAACTGAAATACTGACCGGTCTTCATCTGTGCTACAACTCTCATATCAAAGGACTACATGTGAGCAATCATACAGCGATTCTCAGACAGAATCCTCAGACGTACCTCTGACGACTGGCCTGACAGCCAGTCGCCTTCGCTAGAGGGCCAATTCCCCAACCGCTCGCGTCGACTGCCCGGTGACAAGTCCTGGCGGAGCCCTCGGCTCCGCCGCGAGGTAAAATGCGACGGACAACGCCCAATCATGTGACCCAGCCCGCAACACGTCATGATCATGCGACTAACTACGCCGCATTCCAGGGTATCAGCCTCACGTAGGAATCGGTGCTGTCTCAGCACATCACCGTACACTGGTGATCCACAATAACGTCGCCCGACTGACAGAGGCGCCGTACCGTAGACTCTGGTCTGGCGACACAGCGCCTGACACAATAGCGACACTCGACGGTCAAATCACCGCAGCTCACTGACATTCATTTTCACATCACCCACTGACATTCATATTCACATCACCCACTGACATTCATATTCACATCACCCCAGACATTTCATCATCTGAAGACGGCGGCCGGGTATCGAGGTCACACTTGCAGCGCCATACCCATCCCTCAGATCCGATGTGCAGCGTGTCGGCCGGAAAGGGGGAGGGGAACAGTGCGGCGGTCGGTGCCGTGCCGACGTAAGTAGCTAGACAGGTTGGCGCGGGTACCTGCCGGAACCCGTCACGACAGGCGAACTGTGGGGAGGGAGGCTAAAATCTCTGAAATCAAATGTCCCGAAAACCAGCTCTGTTACAACACAACACGAGTTCCAACAAATCTCGAATTTAATCTACCGATAAATTCTGAGATCCACTGGAAAAATCACGGCCAGTTACATTCATTCCCCATTCACTGACAATCACTCACTATCACTCACAATACGGTACAAACAACACATTAATACGAGTCACGATTATCAGTACATAAAGTTATAAGTTCATAAAGTTCATAAAGTCATTCAATGCACATCCTAATCCAATACAATCAAAGCCAATACAATAAAGTTCAAGTTCCGACGAAGATGTGAAGAGGAAGAAGTGTTGAGTCACCATTGCGTCCGATATTCTCTGCAGATTCTGCCCACAGTGTGGCAGGTGAGGCGAGGCAACTGCCTGCCCGCCTGTGTGTTCCTCTCGGGTACCACTAGAGTATACACCGCTCAAGTTATCGAGAGTACCACTCAGCCAGGCGCAGGTAGCCTGGTCCTCGGTGTGCCATGGCAGCGCACCTCGGGCAGCGCCAGTCGTGAGCAAGCGCCACCTTGAAGCGCAGCTCCGTATGGTCAGTGGTGTAGTCAATCCCACTGATCCGGCAACGCCTGCGATGCTGCAAAGCACCATCTCGATCGCGGTCAGCTCTCTCTCTCTCTCTCTCTCTCTCTCTGTGGCAGATGAGTAAGTGGTGACGATATGAACTGGACTGACGGTCCAGCTCAAGTTAGTCCGGCACTATCTCCTTATCATCAGGTGAAGTCAGCTTTCTCTTCACCGGGTGGTAGGACAGGAGTGGTTAACTCGCTGTGAAGTTCGGGGACGAAACTCGGTTCGCAGGTGCGGATATGCAGTTTAAGTGTTTTGATTTTGGTCACTAGCCAAAATGTATACAACACCTTCACAAGTTTCAGCAAACAGCAGAACATCAGATATAATTACAGTCAGCCTATTACACTCAATCATTAACATTCACACAATTAAGTAGACATATATCAACATAATCAACACCTCCATCCATTCGTACAAGACATCAACTTGAATCATCCAACACCTCACGGGTAGCAACTCTCAATCCATACTAGCATTCATAATAGGTGGCATCACATACATTGCGTCGAGTTATTTCTGTGTTCCGACAGGTGGCACCATATATGACCTACCAATTTTCCTGTCATGTGGCGCTACTTGCGTCACGTTATTCTCACCATAGATGGCGCTATCTGCGCTCCGGTGTTCCTTTGTACGTGGCGTCACTGCGCCCGTTGGCACTGTCAACTAAAAAGTAGTACACTCCAAACAAAAGCTTACTACATGACCTGGACAGTCATGGTTCAGCGAAAGTTGCAAAGATTTGAGCACTGGGAACGACTTTTACCATACACACTCTTCACACATTCTGGTTCTGGCGTGTCTCACATGACACCGGGGATCAGCATTCGTCGCTCTGTAATTGGACACTCAGGTCTCGACAGTACTGAGTAGCTAATCAAGCTCAAACAGTCAGAGCTCTCTCGGGAGCTTAAGCTAACGCGCTTAGCCCAAGCTAAGTGGCCTACTAGCCAAATAACTTCTTGGTGTTCAAGTTAATCAAACCCATCTTGCACCGAATCCATCCAGGCTGAGTGACACACTTGTTCAGCAGCTTCTCAGTGCTCAAGTTAATCAAACTCATCTTGCACCAATACTCAACATACATACGCACAAACATACATGTAGATGTAATCGTAGTCCCAATAATTTTCTTTCATCTGGGTACAAGTGTCACCCAAATAAAATAATTATGCCCTCGCACTGGCAATGATTTCATTTTCCTCCAAATAGAAATACTTCAAATAAATAATCTCCGAAAGCAAAATCAATTATGTACTATTCAATTCCATTGAAGGCGAATTTATAGAGTCCCAAAAATATTTGTATATGACAGTCTATTTAATTCTCACCTATTCCTATCATTACATTATTTTTCTAAGTAGGTACCATCCATTTTAACACGCGCCCTGGAGGGCCTCTAAAAATTACGCGCACTGGAGGGGGGGCGGGGGAGCGGATTCCGCCCCCTAGGATCTCGGCTCGTATTGAAGCTGGAGGAACAACATTTGCAGGGTGGATGGGTGCGGTAGTGAACTCTGTTGTGTGCAAATTTCATGACCTAAGCTCAATATCTTCAAGGTAAAATGAGGTCACATTTGTCAAAATCTTCTTGTTTTGCGTGGCTTGGCTTGTCATTCTTATGGATCGCTATGATTATGTTTAAATGTTCCAAAATGGGCACCAATGATGTTTTGCACATTACTAATGATGCAATACAGATGCTATACCCGACATTTGACCTCAGGTCACCTATATAGCAGCACTTTATCAGGTCAGTTACCTGTTCAAGTTACCGGAACCGGGCCGCCCGCCCGACTGCTCCGTCGGGCAGCTCGGCGCAATCGGCTTTGCGAAGAAAGGAGTGAAGTACATGAATAAAGTATGGAAACGCAATGACAAGCAGTACAAATTACTAACAGTAGTGCATTTATGACAACATTCTAGTTGATCAAGTTTGGTTGATTAACCTGTCATGAACTTGACCTGACTTGACCTATGTGGCCTAACATGATCTTGAAACTATATAGCATATCAATATACATCAAACAAGTCGCTAGTGTTGCCAAGAACACTTCCATTTTGCAAATATACGGGAAGCGCATCAGCGCCGATTTTTGTGGTCTGGCGCTAGGATTTTTTTTTACTTTAACGGCCCCTAACTTGAAAAAAATATCGGCCGATTTCCATTTTTCTTGCTTTTGAACGACGCGCCGGTCATTTCTAAGCAGGTACGCAGAAAATAGCGTATATCGATCGGTAAAATTTGCAGTTGTGTACGAAAAACCGGAGGGGTGGGCGGATTTCGCCCCCCCTCCAGTGCGCGTGTTAATAGGAGCCGAGATCTTAGGGGGGAGACGAAATCCGCCCCCCCTCTCCAGCGCGCGGAATTTTCGGAGTCCCTCCAGGATTCGTGTTAACACTGGAGAGCCAACTTTTTTCACCTCGGACATCATACAGAAACTGCAATAGATTTTACAATTTGTTCTCCGGCTTTGGCCAACGATTTTGAGTGGACGGTGGACACAGACATACGTGATAGTGATCACTATCCAATTAAACTAACACCAACATTTTCAACTGCGGCTGATACCACACCCAGTGTTATCCAGCGCTGGGAAACTTCGAAAGCAGACTGGATCAAGTTTCAAGAACTCTCATATGTACAATACAACCCAGATCATTCCCCTGTGCCAAACATGAACATAATCACAAATACACTTCTCGAAGCAGCATCGGTAGCAATTAAAATTACAACACCGATTACAGAACGAACGCCAGTACTTTGGTGGAGTCCAGAAATATCACATGCCATCGCGGTAAGGAAAAGAGCAATTATAAAATATTTAAGACACCCTGATGAACAAAATTTAATCATTCGTATCATTCGTAATAATTCGTAACCATGAACGAGTTAGCCGCCTCATTCGCGACGCCAGACGTCGTTCGTGGCCAGAATATTTAACACAACCCACTTTTCGAACACCTGTAAGCCAAATCTGGCAATTAATCCGCCGACTGTCCGTACGCACCCCATTCAAATCACTGAAAGGTCACTCAGTTCCTCAACGTCCAAGATATCACCATTACAGACCCAAAAGCAATAGTAAACACAATAGCGGACACCCTGGCTCAAAATAGTTCGGATAACAAATACAGACCTGAATTTTTACAAAATGCACAACACACTTTTTGCACTGATTTAGCACAATTCAATTCTGACAACAGTGAAACATATTATGCTCCTTTTCAACTTTCGGAACTGGAGACTGCAATTTCCTCCGCCGGTAATACTTCTGTAGGGCCAGACAATTTACATTATTATTTTTTCACACATTTCCCCGACGACACGAAACATTCCATCTTACGAACATTTAATTAATTATGGTCAGGTCATATTTTTCCCGAATCTTGGAAAGAAGCCACCATCATTCCAATCCCAAAACCCGGCAAAGATCACAGCGACCCCAACAATTTTCGACACATTGCTCCACCAGCTGTCTTGGAAAACTTGTTGAACGTATTATTATAAAAAAAAGACTGACATGGCACATGGAAACACATTCTCTTCTATCTCCCTTTCAATGCGGTTTTCGGCGTGCACGCAGCACCATAGATCACCTTATTCGGTTAGAGACAGACATCCGTCTAGGCTACAAAAAACATGCACACACTGTAGCAGTATTTTTAGACATAAGCAAAGCATACCATATGGTTTTCAAACCCGCATTACTCTTCAAAATTCAGCAACGCGGCATAAAAGGACACTTTGCGCATTATTTAGTAGGTTTTTTTATCTGGTTCTCGTCTATTCCATATTAGGTGCCGGTCAGCCATCTCTGATCCACGTTTTCTTCAGAACTGATTACCACAAGGAAGTTGTATTTCACCAGTATTATTTAACATCATCATTAATGATCATTTCGATGACATGCCTGCCAATCTATCATCTTCAATATTTGCAGACGATAGTGCGATTTGGTGCTCTGGCAAAAATTATGAACATTGTTTAATTCGATTGCAACACGCACTTGACCGAGTACACGAATGGTCTCTAAAGTATGGTTTCTTTTGTTCCGCCCCGAAATCAGCAACACTGATGTTTAGTAAATCGACACCCTGCCCGAACCCAGACACACCGCTTCACATCGGTAACAACAACATACTTTTTGTAAATTAATTTAAAATCCTAGGCATTATGTTTGATCGTAGGCTATCCATGTATCAACACATCAAACACGTTCAGACCAAATGTTTTCACCGACTCAATTTATTTCGCTGTATTACGTCTTCCTAATTCGGAGCTGATCGTCATACGCTTTTACATCTCTATAAATCCTTAGTTCCTCCCATCATAGGGTCGCTAGTATACGCTGATGCCAGTACCTCCGCTTTGAAACTTTTGGACACCATACAAAATAAATTTATCCGTTTAGCACTTGGTGCAATGACAACTTCTCCCATTAACCCTCTACAAACAGAAGCAGGAATTCCACCATTAGAACACCGAAGAAGTGAATACACACTTAGATATGCCGCAAAAATAAATTTAAACAGCACCATCCCACACATGCATCATTACAAGTTCTCCCAAATTTACACCACGTCAATTTAGGTCCCGCCGAAAAGCGAACTGGCCTTACCATAGCTTCACGCATAAAAACATTTTCTACACAACTCCAATACAATATTCCGCATATTACTGCTCTTCCTCCACCAACGACACCACCGCTGCAGATGACCGAACGACATATT
The DNA here is from genome assembly GCA_034440615.1 of Ashinkailepas kermadecensis. Classification (NCBI taxonomy): domain Eukaryota; kingdom Metazoa; phylum Arthropoda; class Thecostraca; family Neolepadidae; genus Ashinkailepas; species Ashinkailepas kermadecensis. The sequence continues at coordinate 49,537 of JAOTOM010002781.1, read as the reverse complement.
TTATATCCAAACGGGACCTCCATTTTCATCGCCAAATTGCACGCCATTCTCATTGCCCTTCGCTATGTCCGCAACCGTTCAATTTGTCACCACATGCGCCATGTCGTCATTTGTTCCGACATAAAATCTGTTCTTCAATCTCTTTCTTCACTTTCCTTTTCGCACCATTGCCATATTTCCACTTATGACAGACTTGAAACACTTCATCTGATGGGCATGAAGGTCCGTTTCCTGTAGGTACCCAGTCACTGTGGCATCCCAGGAAACGAGGAAACATATCATTTCACAAAATAATCATTACAATAACCATACATCACAGAAATCCCACCACATTTTAACGCCATCATATCAACAATATGACAGAACATGCGTCATTTTTGGAACCAACAATGGACTGAAACTACAAACCACATACAATTACGTCTCATCAAACCTGTCATCGATAACTGGACCACATCATATAAACAAACAGACAAGAATAAAAAGTCTTATCGCGGCTCCGCATAGGTCACACTTTTCTCACCCATCGATATATTTACACTGCTTCACCTTGACCTTCATGCCCATCATGCAACACTCATCTTACAGTTTCACGTATTCTCCTACACTGTCAATATTACCATGAACATCGAAAAACACTTACCAACTACTGCCGTGCACATAACATCCTCTTTTCTTTACCCACACTATTAGGAGATACACACCCCTTTCTCATCAATCTCCTTGTCATTTTTCTACGACAAACCAAATTACTTCAGGACTTGTAAATTGACTTTCAGAACATAACATTTGTTCTCTCTCTGTCTATTCACGGCACGAAATGGCCTGAGCAGGCCGAAGTGCCTATCATAATAAAATAAAATCGACGCTAGAATAAGTAACCTTGCATGGATCATTCAGTATACTATCTGCTCGCACATATCCAGAGCCCGCTGAGTACTCCGCTGTGCCATTTTTTGGCGTATCTGACTGCTTGTTACCGCAGTTTTTTATTTTTCATTTTCGTGGGGTGACACCCGTCGCTCTTTTCTAATTTCGTTCTCTTGTGGGGTGACACCCGTCGCCCCACTCGGTTTACATCGTCGTGGTATTCGGTTCCCTTTGTTCTGCGTGCTTTTTTAGATTTGGTTCAGTAGGGTTTTTTCCCCATGATGGGGAAAAGGAGAAAAAAAGGACAATGACCCCAACTAGCCACAGGATTCCGAGTCTGAGTGTCCCCCGCTGACCACACCAGATGACCATTGCGCGACCCCGGACTTGGCCCCTGATGCCCAACCTCTCGACACAACCCTTGATGACCCACGCCGGACAATTCCCCTTGATGACGCCATGGAAGCCCTTTGCGCCTCGCCGACCCCAGTTCGTTCAAAGACCACGAACCCGTCACGCAATCCGAACGAAACCATCACGATCCACGCCGCTGACCAACGCCCGACCCAGACCCCGCCCTTCCAGCCTGAACCAATCCAACCTATCGAACCCAACCTCGACAGTGCTGGCTCGTACATCGTCGTCAAGCCTGTCGAGGAGTCCGTTTCCTTTCGCCGTATCAACGTTTTCTGGCCGACTAAAGAACTAATTGCCATCTGCTCCCTAGCCAATCCCTACATTGAAGCCCCTGCAAACGGAACCTTGGTCATTAATACGCGCACTGGAGGGAGGGGGGGCGAAATCCGCACACCACTCCGGTTTTTCACAAATAACTGCAGATTTTACCGGTCGAAATACGCAATTTTCTGCGTACCTGCTTAGTAATGAACGGCGCGTCGTGTAAAGTAAGACAAATGGACATCGGCCGAACAATTTTCAAATTACGGGCCGTTAAAATTTAAACAAAATTATAGCGCCAGACCACAAAAATCGGCGCTGATGCGCTTCCCGTGTGCTCGCAAAAGGGAAGTGTTCTTGGCAACACTAGCGACTTGTTTGATGTATATTGATATGCTATATAGTTTCAAGGTCATGTTAGGTCACCGAGGTCATGTTAGGTCACCGAGATCATGTCAGGTCAAGTTCATGACAGGTCAATGGATCCAAACTTGATCAACTGGAATGTTGTCATAAATGCACTACTGTTTGTCATTTGTACTGTTTGTCATTGCGTTTCCATACTTTATTCATGTACTTCACTCCTAACTTTACGAAGCCGATTGCTCCGAGCTGCCCGACGGAGCAGTCGGGCGGGCGGCCCGGTTCCGGTAACTGGTACAGGTAACCGACCTGATAAAGTGGTGCTATATAGGTGACCTGGGGTCAAATGTTGGGTCTAGCATCTGCATTGCATCATTAGTAATGTCCAAAACATCATTGATGCCCATTTTTGAGCATTTAAACACAATCACAGCGATCCATAACAAGGACAAGCCAAGCCACGCAAAACCAGAAAATTTGGCTAATTTGACCAATTTGACCTTGAAGATATTGACCTCAGGTCATGAAATTTGTACACAATAGTGTTCATTACCGTACCCATCCACCCTGCGAATTTTGTTCCTCCAGCTTTACTAGGAGCCGAGATCTTAGTGGGGGGCGGAATCCGCCCCCCCTCCAGTGCGCGTAATTTTCAGAGGCCCTCCAGGGCGCGTGTTAAAGCTGGAGGAACGAAATTCACAGGGTGGATGTGTACCGTAGGGAACTCTATTGTGTGCAGATTTCATGATATCTGAGGTCAATATCCTCAAGGTCAAATGAGGTCACATTTGTTTGTTTTTTAAATTATTTTGCGTGGCTTGGCTTGTCATTGTTATGGATCGCTGTGATTGTGTTTAAATGCTCCAAAATGGGCATCAATGATGTTTTGGACATTACTAATGATGCAATGCAGATGCTAGACCCAACATTTGACCTCAGGTCACCTATATAGCAGCACTTTATCAGGTCAGTTACCTGTTCCAGTTACCGGAACCGGGCCGCCCGTCCGACTGCTCCGTCGGGCAGCTCGGCGCAATCGGCTTCGTGAAGAAAGGAGTGAAGTACATGAATAAAGCATGGAAACGCAATGACAAACAGTATAAATGACAAACAGTAGTGCATTTATGACAACATTCCAGTTGATCAAGTTTGGTTCCATTAACCTGTCATGAACTTGACCTGACTTGACCTCGGTGACCTAGCATGACCTTGAAACTATACAGCTTATCAATATGCATCAAACAAGTCCCTAGTGTTGCCTAGAACACTTCCCTTTTGTCAGTATACTGAGAGCGCATCTGCGCCGATTTTTGTGGTCTGGCGCTAGGAATTTTTTTATTTAACGGCCCCTAACTTGAAAACGTTTCGGCCAATTTCCATTTGTCTTGCTTTAAACGACGCGCCGGTCATTTCTAAGCTGGTACGCCGAAAATGGCTTATATCGACCGGTCAAATCTGCAGTTATGTATGAAAAACCGGAGGGGTGGGCGGATTTCGTCCCCCCCCAGTGCGCGTGTGAAGTAAACTAAATTGTGTCGGTCTAAAATGTGGTGAATCAGGCGTTCACGAGTGCCTGGTTATGTACGTTTGTTTTATCCAACGCTGGACTATGGGCGTTAAAATCGCAAATATAATCAACGGGTTTTTGAAATGTGTTATGAGGTGTTCTAATTGTGTCAAAATGTTTGTATTGTTTGTAGGTGGTGGGATGTATAGTGAGCATACATCTACATGTATTTCGGCATGAAAAGTAAAGTACAAGCTACGGCTTGTAATGGTGAATTGAGTTTAATTTGTGTATGCGTGTAATGATTATTAATGTAAAGGGCTGTACCGCCACTGCGATGAGGACCACGGACCTCGTCGTGACGATACAGCGAATTATAAAGAAGATTGAAGTTATATGGATCAGTAGGCAAAACCATGTTTCTTGGAGTGCAATGAGAATAGGTGTGATCATACTGAAAAACGCTCTCATTTCTGCCCATTTCGATATTAAGCTGCGGCAATTCCACTGTAAAAATACGGACATGAGAGATAAAATTGAATGCTTGTCGGCACCTTTCGGTGCATGGCGAGCCACGATTGCAGCTCAGGCGGGCATGTGGATTGGGTGTGGACGGCCGAGGTGGACCCGGCCGATCCGTCCGGCCGACCACTGGCCTTGGAAAGGTCACAGCGGCCGGTTACTGCCGTGGGGGATGCACGCCGGCTTGGAGTCGGTCGTGTCACGTGGGCGCCGGCCGGCGCTGGACGCGCAGGGCTCGATCGGCGGTCCGCTGATGGGGAACGTGAATTTCCTCCCGCAGCCGAATGACTGCGGGGCATGTCACTCCTCCCTGGAGTGGTTCGCTTGTTGGGAGCCGGAGTGGTTTGTGTGTTGGGAGTCAGGGTGGTTTGCGTCGGTGTGGTTAATGGTGTGAGTTTTTGGGTGGAGCTAATCCAGGAATCATGTCAGTTTGAATAGAAGTAGAAGTGGTGTTGACGCGAAGGGTGGAGGGAGGCTCGTATCTCTTTGCGCCAGACTGGACATAGTGGTGATAGTGGTCGGGTGGTCAGGTGTATTGCAGTTGAGGCAGTGGGCCAGTTTAGAGCAGGTGGAGTCAGGATGAGGTAGTGCACCACACTTAGAGCAGCGGGCTGGTTGGTGGCATGTTTTGCTGCGATGGCCGAAGCGATGGTAATTAAAACAGCGGGGAGGATTGGGAATAAAGACACGGACTTAGAATCGTAGGTATCGGACGAGTAGGATCTTGGGAAGATTGGTAGAGTTAAAGTAAGGACTAGGAGGCTCGTATCACGTTTCTGGACGTCTTTGAAGGATGTGATGCGGCGGACGTGGGTCACCCCCTCCGGCCCGAGCTCCGCCTGAACATCTGCCTCAGACATGAAGTGGAGCTCAGGCGCGAAGATGGTGCTCTTGGTGGTATTGCGGTTGGAATGGAGAGAAACTGTGACGGATTTACCACAAAATGTGGTGGTACGGAGGAGGGCTTTGGTCTGGGCTCGGGTTTGGGTTTTTATGACAAGGGTTCCGTTGGCAGGGGCTTCGATGTCAGGATTGGCTAAGGAGCATATGGCGAGGAGTTGTTTCGTCTGCCAGAAAACGTTGATACGGCGGAAGGAAACGGATTCCTCGACAGGCTTGACTACTATGTAAGAGCCAGAACTGTCGAGGTAGGGTTCGACGGATTGGATAGGTTCCGGTTGGGAGGGCGTTGTCTGGTTCGAGCGTGGGTCAGCGGCGTGAAGAGTGATGGTATGGTCCGGATTGCGAGGCGATGTCGTGGTCTTGGGACGAGCAGGGTTCGGTGAGGTACAAAGAGCTTCCATGGCGTCATCCAAAGGAATAGTCCGGCGCGGGTCATCAGTGGTCAAATCAAGAGATGGGGCATCCGGAGCTGAGTCCGGGGTCGTGCGGTGGTCATCTTGTGTGGTCAGAGGCGGGAATTCTTGGTCGGAGTCCGTTGGGGGAGCATGGGTCGGGGTCCTTCTTGCGTTTTTCTCATCACGGCGAAAAAAGCACTACCTAGTACGATTTAAGGAAATACGAAGCACACAGAAAACAGGGAACGGAAATACGACGAGACGAAAGAAAAATAATCGCTTGGGGTGACGGGTGTCACCCCTAGAAATTAACGAAAAGAGCGACGGGTGTCACTCCGCGAAAATGAAAAAAAATTAACTGCGATGACCAGCAGACAGTCTGGCCAAAAATGGCACGGCGGAGTAATCAGTGGGCTCTGGCGATTTGCGCTCAATTAGTACTGAATACGGTAGTTTATTGGTATGGGCACTTCGGCCTCCTGAGGCCATTTCGTGCCTCAGGGAATGAAAAATTATAGGGCTATGAAAGTCAATTGATAAGTCCTGGAACAAGTTGGTTTGTCGGAGAAAGATGAAAATTAATTTGATTAGAAAAGGGTGTCCATCTCCCAGTAGCGTGGGTGAAGAAAATGGAATGTTCTGTGTTCTGCAGCAGTCGGTAAGTGTTATTCGGCGGCCATGGTATTGTTGACAGTGTAGGGGTATATGTGTGACTGTAAGATGGGTGATCGATGGGCATGAAGGGCATGATTGTCATGAAGATCGAGGTGAAGTCGTGTAGATATATCGATGGATAAGAAAAGTATGGCCGATGCGTAAACGTGATAGGACTTCTTTTTCGTGTCGTCTTTTTTGAAAAGATGATGCCCATGGTTTAACAGTAGGTTTGATGAGTCGTAATTGTGTATGGTTTGTGTTTTGTCTCCAGTGTTGTGGAAAAAATATCGAATTCTCTGTTGTATTGATGATTTAATGCCGTCAAAATGTGGTGGTGTTTCTGTAATGTTTGGAAGTTGTAATGATTATTTTGCTAATTTGTCGACTTCTTCGCTTTCTTCGACTTAATTAGCATTTTTAAGCATTTCAAGCATTAAGCATAGCATTTTAATCCCAGGATTTAAGCATTTTAAAGGTTACACTTGGCAGGGGCGCACCCAGTTATTATCATTGGGGAGGGGGCACATTTCCTCGGAGGGGTCTTCGGCGGAAAACTCCGCTAATTGGGGGAGGTGTACACGGGAGCATACTGATGGGGCACTTTTCGTCCACAAGGGGAGCATTTTTCTCTGAGAGATGCGCTTGTGGCTAACGCTTGTGGCTTGTGAAAATTCCATAGAAACCTAAAAACGAACTTTCGTGATGAAATAAAACATTTCTGTAGGAGATATACTCCATTCATTAAAGTGTTCGGGAAACTAGACACCTGGTGTTCGTAATCCTACACAACCATATTTTCGCGTTCGGAATACGGCACCCCACTACGAAATAGTATTAATCTGTTTTAAAGTTGCTCTTTATGCTGAAAGTGAAATGTTTGTTAATAGACAAGAAGGGTCTCACCGGTGTTCATGGCCTTGGTCCCACTTGTTGCTGTGGATGAGATGGTCTTCAACGTAATTTCCTGGTTCTTAAACCAACACTTCTTCTAATACTGGACAAAATTAACTTCTTTGAAGTCGTTGACAGATGCGACTCTGACACGACCATCACCTTGCGGTCAGTTGACTGATGATTCACTGCACTATCGCCCAATGCAATGTTTTTAACCAGGCATTGCAACCGCAGGAAACTGGTCAGATGCTTGTCGGAGAGCAAAGCCCATGAAATGTCAGTTATTTTTCTTCAGATTCATGGCTGAAATCAACTGCAAGATATTTCTGCCATCGTGCGCTTCGTTCCATTTAGCATTCTTTGAACATTCATTCACCAACCGACTGGCAACATCTCGTTTCCAGGCATTTGTATTTCGTAATGAAGTACTAGTTTTGATCGCGATGGCGTTATACCGAGAATCTTCTCTGTACGAGACAATCTCAACACCCCGTCATCACACGTAAGATAGAGCACACCAAGGCGAATGGAGACCATCCTCCGAGCGTCAGGGCACACTAGTGATAGCCGTAGCCGTAGCCGCCGCTTCTGTAGCCGCCGTAGCCGTAGCCACCGTTGCTGTAGCCGAGTGACCGGCCGTGACGGCCTCCGCGGACGCCGTAGCCACCTCCGCGGCCGCCGTAGCCGCCTCCGTGGCCGCCGTAGCCGCTGCTACGCCTGCCGTAGCCGCCTCCGTAGCCGCCTCCGTAGCCGCCTCCGTGGCCGCCTCCACGGCCGCCGTAGGCAGCCACCATTGCCACCATGGCGACGAGCAGAACCAGCTGGAAAGAACAAACCTCCAATGAGGAATATATGACCCTTGTGTGGCTCACTCAACTGGCCTGTTGTAAACACCGCTGTCTCACTATCTCACTGTCTCACTATCTCACTGTCTCACTGTCTCACTGTCCCACTGTCCCACTGTCCCACTGTCTCACTGTCTCAATGTCTCACTGTCCCACTGTCCCATTGTCTCATTGTCCCAATATCCCACTATCACATTGTCACACTATCCCATTGTCCCTCTGTCCCACTTTTCCACTATCCCACTGTTCCACTGTCCCACTGTCCCACTGTCCCACCGTCCCACTGTCTCACTGTCACACTGTCTCACTGTCTCACTGTCTCACTGTCTCACTGTTCCACTGTCCCACCGTCCCACTGTTGCACTGTCTTCCTCTTCCTCTTATCTTCCTCAATATCTCACTGTCCCACTGTCTCATTGTCCCAATATCCCACTACCCCACTATCCCACTATCCCACTCTTCCACTGTCCCACTGTCCCACTTCCCCACCGTCCCACTGTCTCGATGTCTCAATGTCTCACTGTCTCGCTGTTCCACTGTACCACTGTTCCACTCTCCCAATGTTCCACTGTCCCACTGTCCCACTATTCCACTTCCTCAATGTCTCACTGTCCCACTGTCCCAATATCCCACTACCCCACTATCTCACTATCCCACTATCCCACTATTCCACTGTCATACTGTCCTACTGTCCAATTGTCCCATTGTCCCACTGTCCCATTCTTCCAATGTCCCACTGCCGCACTGTCCCGACGTCCCACCGTCCCACTATCTCAATGTCTTAATGGCTCACTGTCTCGCTGTTCCACTGCTCCACTGTCCCACCGTTCCACTGTTTCACTGTCTCACTGTCTCACTTCCTCACTGTTTCACTGTCCTACTGACCCACTGTTTCACTGTATCATTGTCCCACTGTCTCACAGTATCACTGTCCCACTGTCTCACTGTCTCACTGACTCACTGTCCCACAGTCCCACTGTCCCACTGTCCCACAGTCCCACTGTCTCACTGTCGCACTGTCTCACTGTCTCCCTGTCTTACTGTTCAACTGTCCTACTGACCCACTGTCTCACTGTTCCACTGGCCCACTCTCCCACTGTCCCACTGTCCCACTTTTCCACTGTCCCACTGTTCCACTGTTTCACTGTCCCATTGTCCACTGTACCACCGTTCCACTGTCCCACCGTCCCACTGTCTCACTGTCTCGCTGTTCCATTGTCACACAGTCCCACTGCCTCACTGTCTCACTGTCTCACTGTCTCACTGTCTCCCTGCCTTACTGTTCGACTGTCCTACTGACCCACTGTTCCACTGTTCCACTGTTCCACTGTCCCACTGTTCCACTGTCCCACTGTACCATTGTTCCACTGTCCCACCGTCCCACTGTCCCACCGTCCCAATGTCTCACTGTCTCACTGTTCCACCGTCCCACTGTCCCACCGTCCCACCGTCCACCGTCCACCGTCCCACCGTCCCACCGTCCCACTGTCTCACTGTCTCACTGACCCACTGTCTCACTGTTCCACTGTTCCACTGTCCCACTGTTTTACCGTCCCATTGTCCCACGCTAAGCAGTCAGAAAAGCACGCTAACAGAAAGCCGGAATTCCGCACCGTCAGGTAGTTTGAAACCAGATACCTTTCGGCTGATAAAAACGCTTTTGGTGTTATCACATTCACCCCAGAAGAAGCCGGAGCGAAAATATAGGCACCATTTACAGCTCGATATTTGGCTCCAATAGTATCAATCATGATTTTGGACAGCAGAGGAGGAGCGTTAACAATCAAATGAAGATGCAAAGTACACATGTGATTGTCACGCTGTGAATGACCTGGGGATGCTGTCAACTTCTGCCATTCAGCTGGCGCCACAGCAGTAAGGGTCTGGGACCTCGATTTGGGTCATGACCTAGGTGTGCTGCCCATGATTTTGGGAGAAATCCATCTGCTTCACTCTGCCCCCCACCCGCTCACAAGGGTGGGGAGCCATCCGTCACAAGCCCTCAGTGTCCCAAACGTAGCATGTCCAGCATACAGGCTCAGAGAATGCAAAGATCATTTCCGTACAGTTAAGTCAATATATATACCAGTCAGCATAGCCAATTCTCCACACCATCCGGCTTCCTGCTGCGGGCGGACAACACGGCGCCGCAGGTGAGATTCGAACCCAAGACGATTGTGACTCAGTTGTCAGGCCACCGCGACTCCCGAGTCGCAATTGCACTCACCACCAACTTGACGTTCATGGTGAGAAGCTGCGGCTACGACTCCGGACGCTGGAGTTGTGGTGCTGACTGGCTGCCACGGCAAACTTATATGGCGTGCCAGCAGCGCCGTGACCTCCGTGTGACCCGGGCCGTGACCGGGGAGTGGCCTGCACTGTGCACACTGCCGAGGGACGGTGCAGGGCTTGGTCTGTCCTCTAGTGGTGTCGTTCGCGGCTTACGGTGCACGGCTGAAATATACCATGTTGCACGCCTTGGCTCAAAGCACATTTATATATACATCAATTGAGTTTTGCTTTAGGTTACAATAAGTTTTTTCCTTGTGGTGCTTGACTTTGCGGATATAAAAACCATACCCCACACTACGTTCTTACTTGTGTGATTTTCAAAAGTCATGCCTTGTGGGACTTGGGCATCCTGTCTTGAACAGCCGTTTCAGTCGTCCGATACCCAGGTCTAGTCGGTCTCTACACTTTCTTCCCACGTCACAACCACTGTTTCCGATAGTATCCTCTTCACACAGACATTGCATGCCTTTTGTCTTTGCCGGTATGCTGAACAGTGATTTCAAAAGTTTACGCTATGGTCTTGCACTGGACGAAATCGAAAAGAATTAAGAAACTTCTCGCAACACGCTCTCGTTACCCAGCCCATTGCTGCATCACGCTCTCACAATCCCGTCTCCAGGTCCCGTTCGCTGATCACATTCCCTGGTCCCTTCCCCTGATCTTTGTTCTCTGCTTCACATCCACAGTTGGTGAAGCATGGCTTTTTATGTATTTATTTCACTTCAGCATATTCCAACGGCAATACGCCTGGCACAACAACACATGTACATATCAACTTCTCTTCCACTAGAACCATGTCACTGACTTGGCGTTTGGTAGACGCATTTGGAGCTGTTTAACACACACGCCGTGGAGGGGGCAACGAATCCGCCCACCCCTTTTATTTCTCGATGATATGTCATCAACATGTATGGATAATCTATGGTGTGTCACATGCCATTCGTCGGGACTATTTCTTGAATCTCAACAATTCACTGTGGGGGCTTTCAACAAATGCATTCCCACACCGCACCAGTGTGCACGCCACGTTCATGACGGGGAGACTCATGGCACAACTCATGAGCATCGCACCATTACTTCTCCCGGTATTTCCTGGTCTCGTCTATCGGCTATGTCTTGTGTGCTGGGGAAAAAGAGATGTCCAATTTGGCTTGCTTTTTCGTTATGCATTCGCAGTGGCATCGACCCCCCCCCCTGGGAAGTGACCATGTCGCAACCGGCGGAAAACAAACTGTTACTGCATCACCGCCTAACATGACTGATGGGTAATATATGGTGAATTCGTATTTCTTGTTGCGTAGACAAAAAAGCTGTCATATTACATGAGACCATTAAGCTTTGAGGTCATATCTGGAAGCATGCTCGATGTATTTTTCGCAGAAATCGTTGCATTTACCTTTGTACTGCAGCTTGCTCGCACATCGGAGGGAATCTCACACACCTCCAAGTGGAGAGGGGGAGGGGAGGTGAGGAGGAGGGGAGGGAACCCTCAACCACCCTCAAAACTCCTGAATATAGGAAGAAAATCTTAGAGGTGGGCTTACGGCCGTACGGAACTCTCCACAGCGCACATATTGATGGCCCTAGGCCAATGTCTTCACGGTCAAATGAGGGCTCAAGGAATCTATGTACAATTAAGGCATCGCAAATTGTCTTATTAGACCTCATCTATACACATATGGCGAGACCGCATTCCCAATGTCGAACAATGTATGGATTCCTTGAAGCATGATATGGCAGTTCAAAAGATAATATGTAATACTTAAAGCAATCACTATATGTAAAAACACTGAAATCATGTCCCAACGACATCTTCTGCATCAGTCTCGGTGCACGCAAATGACTGGACCATGCGCATAGCTGACTGCAGGCCGATGAACAATATATGGTATCCTGGACAATCCGATTAAACTTTTCATTAGAGTATCCCAGCATGCTGAGGACATCGTCGAAAAATAGGATGGGTGGACGGATTCCCTACTCCATCTATGGCATGGGTGTTAAAAAGTATAACATGCATCTATCAAACGCTAAGTGAGTGGCATGGTTTGAGTGGAATAGATGTTGATATGCACATGAGCTGTAGTGCCAGGCATATTGCCTTTGGAAAATGCTGAAGTGGAATAAACAAATAAACAAAATGTCAGGCTGCACCAACTGTGGATCTGAAGCAGAGAACAAAGATCATGGGAATAGACCAGCGAATGTGATTAGCGAACGGGACCTAGAAACAGGATTGTGAGAGAGTGATGCAGCAATGGGCTGGGTAACGAGACCGTGTTGCGGGAAGTTGCTTAATTCTTGTCATCTATGTCCAGAGCAAGGTCATAGCGTAATGTCGCGTATTCACTGCCCAGCATGACGTCACAGACAAAAGGCACGACAGATACCAATGTTTGTGCGAAGAGGATGATATCAGATACTGTGGTCGTGACGTGCGAAGAAAGTGTAGATACCGACAAGCCATCAGTATCGAACGATTAAAACGGCTGTTTAAGACCAATTCCCACAAGGCATGCGGGCTTCGAAAATCACACAAGTAGACACCGAGTGTTTATATCTCCAAAGTCAAGCACAACAAGGAGCAAAATTATTGTAAAGTCATAAAGTCATGAAGTATTAAGGCTTCATAAGAGCCACAGGGGCCCATCTGGGTTAAGCCTATCTAGAAAAGGTACTATAAATGTACATACTCCTACCCCAATCAATCCCTTATCCCAAGTGCCTAGGAAGCTATTTATCCCAGCCTATCTAGCACCACTCACTTGCTACCGCATAACACCCTCAACAATCACAAGCTCCTGCCATCATACCCATCGTGCCACCATAGACAATCTCATCAGCATCACATCCCGAAGGAAGGTGCCGAATCCACTGCTAGGCACATCCCACACAAATTCATAAAGCGTTCAGACATAATAAGATACTCACTTGCTATTGCATAATACACTCAACAATTACAAACTCCTCCCATCATACCCATTGTGCTACCATAGACAATCTCATCAGTATCACATCCCGAAGGAAGATGCTGAATCCACTGCTAGGTACACCCTATATAAAGTTATAAAGCGTTTAGACTTAATAAGAGACTCACTTGCTATTGCATAACACACTCAACAATTACAAACTCCTCCCAACTCCCAACTCCTCCCTGTCGATCAATCCTCCCTGGAATACAGAAAAACAATCCCCCTATTCTTATAATGATTGTCTATGCCGTTTTTAAAGATGTTCAGTGTGTTGCTACTGACAATGGTTCCTGGCAGCTGGTTCCAGTGTTCTACTACCCTGTTGGTGAAGAAAGACTGTCTTAACCTTGTCCTGCTGTGATTAACTTTAATTTTGAATTGATGACCTCTAATTGCATAATTTCTGTTAAATTCAAACATTTCCCTAAGATATCCCTGTTCCTGACCATGAACAAATTTAAAAACCTCGATGAGATCTCCTCTCAGCCTTCTATATCTAATTGAAAACATATTCAATTTCTTCAGTCTTTCCTCATATGCCAGGTTGCCTACACCATTAACCATTTTTGTTGCCCTCTTTTGTACTCTCTCTAAAAGCCAACAATCTTTCTTATAACTAGGCGACCAAGCTTGGACACAGTATTCCAAATGTGGCCTGACATATGCACAGTAAAGCTTCCTGATGACCTCCTCACTTTTGTATGACACATTCCTCTGTATTACCCCAAGCATTCTTAGTGCCTTCTTCCTGGCTTCTTTGGTCTGTTCTGATGCCCCCAATTTTGTGTTCAATATAACACCTAAGTCCTTCTCCTGCTGAGTCACAGAAAGTACTTGGCCACCCATCAAGCATGGAGCCTTCATATGCTGCCTACCTACATGCATGACTTTGCACTTATAAAAATTAAACATCATTTGCCATTTTTCGGACCACTTCACTAGCTCGTCTAAGTCTTTCTGCAGCAAAACCTGCTCATTGTGCCCTGTTATTGCCCTAAAGATCTTCAAATCATCCGCAAATTTCAAAACCTTACTGCTTAGGCCACATTCAACGCTATTCACATATATAATGAACAATAGTGGCCCCAGTACCGACCCCTGGGGGACTCCACTAAGAACATTTTGCCATGATGACTTTGTACCATTTAGCATCACTCTCTGCTGTCTATCTGAAAGCCACAACTCTATCCATTTTAGGATGCTACCTGCAATACCGTGGACCTGAAGCTGCATCATTAACCGTTTATGGGGTACCTTGTCAAAGGCCTTACTAAAGTCAAGATATGCTACATCAACCTGATTTCCCTGATCAAATTGTTCTGTCGCAAAATTCAAAAAGTCCAAGATATTTGTGAGACACGATCGCCCTTTTCTAAACCCATGTTGAGTATCATGAATCAATTTGTTTCCTTCCAGAAAACTTATTATTCTATCCTTGATAATTGATTCGAGTACCTTGCAGACTAGGGATGTGAGGCTTACTGGCCTATAGTTTTCAACTTTCCCTCTTTCTCCTTTCTTGAAAATAGGAACTACATTTGCCCTTTTCCAATCTGTTGAATTTCATTTTGCGAAACGGATCTACAAAATATTATACTAAGTGGAATTTCCACTTCCTTTTCAGCTTCCCGCAATACCCTAGCATAAATTCCATCGGGTCCTGCTGCCTTGTTTGGCTTTATTTTTCTGATATACTTGAAAACAATTACACTATCAATGAAATCAACATCGTGTATCTGATCACCTGTCACTGAACTGTGGTTCACGGTTGGCAGATTAGTCACATCCTCCACTGTAAACACTGATTTAAACTGCTTGCTCAGCTCCTCAACCATCTCACCATTCTCACTCAATATAGTCCCATTTACTTCCAGTGGACCAATTGTGCTTGAAACTTTACTTAGCTTGTAGAAACTAAAGAACTTTTTACTGTCCCCATTACAGTTCCTAGCCAAATCCAATTCTTTTGCTCGCTTTGCCGCTCTGATTTTCTGCTTCACAGCATCTCTGGATTTTTGATACGACCTTATATTTACGATATTTGAAGCTTCCTTAAATACTCTAAATGCACCTTTCGTAGCCTTACTTGCTTTCATCACATCTGGTGTAAGCCATGCTGGCTTTCCTACCCTTCTTTTGCGCCTTTGCTTTTGGAGGACGTGTCTAATCTGAATTTCCCTCAAGTAGGATTTGAACTTTTCCCACATTTCATCGGCATTTAAATCAAAGAATTCTTCTTCGCATTTTATGGCACTTAAAGCCTCTCTCATGCAGTCAAAGTCTGCCCTGTTAAAATTTGGAATCTTTGCCAAATTATCCTTGATTGTCCCTGATACCTATGCCTTGAATCTCACTATGTTATGGTCACTTCTTCCCAGAGTTTCTCCTGCAGTCAAGTCTTGAACTAAATCACTTTAATCTGAGAAGACAAGCTCCAAGAATGAGCCCTGACTGGTTGATTCCGTTACAAACTGGTGTAAGAACAAGTCCTCTTCAAGGCATTTCCTAATCAGTTTACATGATGGGGAGCCAACACCAACATTTTCATATCCTTTTAGATTAAAGTCACCAAGAATAAGGCATTTCCTCTGAAAGTTTCTACTGATTTCCTCACAAATCACCTTATCGAGCTCCAGTTGCTGAGAATGTGGCAAGGTTCCTGATCGATACAAAGCTCCTATCCTCAGTTTATTGCTGTTGCCTTTTCACACAGCAACAACAAGGCAAATGGACTCCACAGACACATTTTTTACCCCATCTGCTACTTTTTGAGAACTGTATAAGCTATTCACATAGAGCATTACACCACCCACTTTCACTGCTGGACCCCTATTGCATGAAAACATATTGTATCCCTGGATCTCATAGTCCTGCAAGTTATCCCCAAAATATCCCTCACTGACCCATGCCTTAGTAATGCAAACAAAATCCGGTTTCTCCTCAGCAACATAACACTTGAACTCATCAAATTTGGATCGAATGCTCTGAGCATTATGCATCATACACTTAACAAAAGTTCCATGACCCTCTTTGGCTTTTTCAAGTTGAGTAGCTCTATCATCTCTGGATGAGCTACCACTCTGCCCCCTTGATCTACTGCTACCCCTATTTGCTGACTGTGAGGTTCTATTGCCTATGCTGTCACTATTGACATATCCCTGAGATGGCAATGCCAATTCTTCCCTCCCCACCCCATTATCTAGTTTCCCTGAAGGACATGTTCATATACTTTGCCTAACACTTGCACCCCCTTCTCCGAGAAGTGCAGGCCATCCCTCTGATAGAGGTCAGATGAGCCATAAAACCTGCACCACTTGTCAACAAAAGTCAAACCTAACTCATTGCAAAGCCTACCTACCCTGGCATTGGCTGCCAGTGCCCTAGAACTCCACTCAGGGGAGACTCCAGCCCTAGGCAGAATAGCTGTCACAATAACTCTGCTATTGCTTTGCTTCAGGGTGGCCAGAAGGGCCCTGTAGTCCTGCATCAGCTCCTCACTCCTAGCAGGACCTATGTTGTTCACTCCTACCTGCACTATAACTGTACTAAACTGGTTTTAACTGGTGGCCTGTGCGACCACTTGGACCAGGTCTCTAACCTTGGCACCAGGCCTGGTGATGCACCTCCTACCTCTCCGACCTTTACAAAATACCCTATCTAAATGCCGCTCACGAGAGTCTCCTACGACTACCACTTTCTCCTTGCTGCTATCACTATCCTGGGGGCAGTCCTCCAATGCCTGGAACCTATTGGATGTTACTGCTCCTGCCTGTTGAGCTGCTTCACTAGGTTGCTTCCCACTCCTACCACCTACCACCTGCCACTCACTGCCCCCTTGCTTAGGCTCACGCCTCCAAATCCTCCACCCCCTGACTTTAAACCACTGCCCCTCCTGTGAGCTACAACTAGAAATATTATGTTCACTAGGAACACTTATCTCTTCAGATCTCCCTGCTACCTGCACAGCAGGGGAAGCTACAGTTACCTGGTGGCCTGTGACCACCTGGGCATAGGATGCCCCTGCTACAGACTGCCCCTTACATTCTGGCCTGGCCTGTGAAACAAGGGAAGCTTTGAGCTTGGAAAGCTCGGCCTTAAGGGCCCTAACCTCATCCTCTAGTGCCTGCATCCTGGTATTTACCATCCTAAAGGCTGCAGCTTATTCCTAGATTGAGATTGACAAGTAACTTGCTGCAAAATGATTTACCAAATAACAGAGCAAAGCGAAATAACCGACAAAGCTTAGGTGTATGCTAGTTCATAACTATGCAGCACTTACAAGGTAATCACTGTGCAGAAAGTTGACAGTGGTTTTAAACAAGGAATAAATCACTCGCTGAATAACTGCCAAAAATGAAATAAATAGCTGAAAACACTGACACACTAGACAAAGACAGACAGAATGGACAAAATGGCGCTGGGCAGCGTCTCTAGGTATAAATATTATAATCAGCTCGCTAAAAAAGAAACTTATGAGATAAAACTATGCAAATGTATGCACAGAAGTAATTGCTAAATACATATCCACAGTTAAGCCTAGTATACTTCCCGGTTCTGCAACGACTTATCTTGGAAAGCAGGAGCTCCACAGCGACGTGTTTCCACCTTGACACCTGGCGGCGCCTCTGTAATCTAAAGCAAAGCTCAATTGGAGTATTTCCGGCTTTGATCTAATCCTTGCATTGCAAAGGAAACCAGTATTAAGGCATCTTCTCCAATTCCGACATGGATAATGCAGATTCGTGTCACAGTCCAATTGTGTCGAACGCCAAGCCTGCCTTCCCACGAAGCCCAGCCTTCACACGCGGGGGTGGACAACACAATTGTGGTAGAGTGCACACTGACGCTTCATAACCTCAGGCCACTGTCCAGACGCTGGATGACATGTAAGCAGTGAGCGGCACCACCAGAGGAACCCCCACACCCTACAAAATCGCACCGCCGTGTGCACAGTGCGGGCCACGACCCGGTCACGGCCCGGGTCACACGGAGGTCACGGCGCTGCTGGCACGCCATATAAGCTCGCCGTGGCAGCCAGTCAGCACCACAACTCCAGCGTCCGGAGTCGCAGCCGCAGCTTCTCACCATGGACGTCAAGTTGGTGGTGAGTGCAGATGCGACTCGAGAGTCGCGGTGGCCTGACAACGGAGTCAGAATCGTCGTGGGTTCGAATCTCACATGCGGCGCCGTTTTGTCCGCCCGCAGCAGTATGCCGGACGGTGTGGATGGTTGGCCATACCGAATGGCATATATATTGACTTAACCGTACGGAAATGCTATTTGCCTTGGCTTGAGCCTGTTTGTAGAGATGCGACGTTTTGGACACTGAATGCCTGTAACTAATGGCTTCCTGACATTATGGGGGATCGTGTGAAGATGAAGCATTTCTCCTAAAATCATAGGCGGTACACACATACGGCACCTGAGTATTGTGGCTCCAGCTGTATGGCAGAAGTTCACCGCAGCCCCATATCATTCACAGTGTGAAAATCATGACATGTGTACTTCGCACCTGCACTTGTTTGTTTACGCTCCGCCTCTGCTGTCCAAATGTCATAAATGATATTATCGGAGGCAAATATAGACGTGTACATTGTGCATACATTTTCACTAAACTTCTTCGAATGTTAATGCTATAATGAGAAGGACGTCTTTCTCAAGCGAATGTTTCCTGGTCCGAGACTGCCGGACCGGACCGTGCGGAATTCCGGCTTCCTGCGTTAAACAGTGGGACAGTGGATTAGTGAGACAGTGTGACAGTGGGTTCGTGAGACAGTGGGATGGTGGGACGGTGAGACGGTGGGAGAGCGAAGATTCCAACAAGCCAGTTCAGTGAGCCACACAAGGATTAAATATTCCTCATTGGAGGTTTGTTTTTTCCAGCTGGTTCTGCTCGTCGCCATGGTGGCAATGGTGGCTGCGTACGGCGGCCGTGGAGGCGGCTACGGCGGCCACGGAGGCGGCTACGGCGGCCGCGGAGGCCGTCACGGCCGGTCACTCGGCTACGGCTACGGCAGCTACGGCCGCCGCAGCTACGGCGGCTACAGAAGCGGCGGCTACGGCTACGGCTATCACTAGTGTGTCCCGGCGCTCGGAGGATGGTCTCCATTCGGCTTGGGCTGCTCTGTCTTACGTGCGATGACTCTGTGTCGAGATTGTCTCGTACAGAGAAGATTCTCGGTATACCGGGACCGTGATGAATGCTAGTATTTCACGACGTAATACAGGTACCTGGAGACGAGATGTTGACCGTCGGGGTTGATGAAGGAATGGTTCAAGGAATGCCAAATGGAAACAAGCACTCGATGGCGAAAATGAGACAACTTGCAAAAATTTGAATTTACAGGCTATACATGCATAATTATCAAAGGAAGGGAAGGATGGGAAGAGGTATACTCTCGTATGTCAGGCAAGCAATGAAATGTCATTCCATAGACGATAGTGTACATAGTGAAGGAGTAGAATCTTTGTGGTTAGATATCATGTTGAGGAATGGAACAAAATTTTGGATTGGGGCATTCTATAGAATTCCAGACCAGAATGAAAACTCTGAAAGGTTGATGCACGAAGAGATCAGTAGGACAGTTCAGGAGAGAACCGTTTTGTTGAGGGATTTCAACATAGCAGGATTTGGAAACAAAACTATAGGTCTAAACAAATCAGGAGGAAGCTTGATGTCTTGTTTTGAGGAAAATTTCTTCTTTCAAATAACACATGAACTTACAAGAGAAAAGGAAAAATTAAATATTGTGCTTGCTAATGAGGAAAATCTTGTTTGAAATGTGTACATAGGAGAGACCCTTGGTAATAGTGATCACAACATTACACGCTTCTCATTGTATGTTGGATGTGTAGGAACCAATAAACATTGATTCAAAATTTTGTTAAAGGGAATTACAATCAGTTAAGCATCTTCTTCAATGAAATTAATTTGGAAAACTTATTGAAGGGCTTAGGATGCTTATGAAATGTGGATAATGATAAAGGATAAGCTATTTCAAGGTCAGGATAGATCGTTTTCCGCCTTGACGTGCTAAATTTGTACCACAACATACCCCTCACGGAAGGCATTGAATCCGTAATAAAACTGCTGCCAGAGCATCAAAATGACGTAAACCTATGCGGAATGTCACTAACCGACGTGCAACACTTTTGTTTCATTGTCTGGACAATAACACGTTTAGATTTGACCAAAAAACTACAAGGAATACCTCGGAATTGTAGTGCGCAACATGGTAGCGCCATCTGTAGCCAAAATAAGCATGCACTGTTTTGAGCAAATGGCGATAAATAGTGCCCCAATCAAGCCGAATTTCATCTGTCGCTACAGCGATGACTCATAGGGTAATTGGAAGCACACACACGCAGAACTTTCAAACTTCATCACTCACCTCAGCAGTCTGCACAGAGCTATCAGGTTCACCTTGGATGACACACACAACAAGAAATATATCCCTTTTCTGGACACCCTGTTTACTGTAGAAAGCGATAGCAGATATACGACCGAACTTTACATAAAACAAAACCATTCAGACATTTGTCACCACTCGTCAGCGCATCCGATGGCCACCACGTATTCTGTTATTCGATCCGAATATACACGAGCGGCCAGCTTGTCGTCAGACGGGGCTACTACCATAAGGTCAACGAATAAGATCGAACGACTTTTCGAACAGAACGGATATCCATCATATCTCCTGCATCGACTGAAACGAGAGGTGCTCCGTCCGACGAATAGACCACACGAACATCGAATACCGAAGAGGGCGACCAGAACACCGCAAAATATAGATGGATTTCTGACTCTGCCATACGTCGGCGAAAAACCGACAGCAAAAATCAAATCCGTGATCAGATCTTCAAGTTTAAGCGTGCGCGTCGCCAGGACGAGCACCGCCACCATAAAATGTTCACTAGTTAGGTCAGACATCTCCCAACCTCAATGTCCTGCGGGAACTCGGCGTTGTTCGGCGTGTTCAGCCGGAGTGGCTGGAAAGTGTCACCTATCTGGACTTGTGTACCGAGTTCGTTGTAATATTTGCACCGATAGCGACCAACAGGCCACATACATTGGCGAGACAATTCGTCCCGTTCGCCTGCGGTTCAACGAGCACCTACGCAATGCAAAACAAAACAGGACGTTCGACAAACCTATGGGTGATCATTTTAGACAAGCCCACAGCAGTAGCAGTATAACTTCAGCCAAAATTCCTCTCACTTTGAAGATCATTAGAACTTGCAGAGACCCGGAGCGCAAGATCACAGTCGATGTGCCTTCGCGAGTTTAGACCCAGGTTAAATGGAAACTATTCGTCCTGGCGTTTAGTGAGGTGAACGTGTAGCGCGTATTGTCACAGGAAATTGTATGTGTGTCCGCTATTCATGGTAGTGCTCTTGTGTAACATTCACGTGTGAGGATACTTATACTCTGGCGATTTTTCAATGCGTCGTACGATGTCATCCGTCCGAACGTATGTGACCAGGAGTTGTACCCGAAATATAATACGTATAATTTCAAACTTTTGAATCATTGTAAGGGTCGTCCATTAAAAACTGCCTACTGTGAACACAATATAATATCTTGTTCAATTCGATACAAATGTTCATTAGAGTATTCCTACATGTTGATGACATAGCAATCGAAAAGAAAAGGGTTGACCGGATTCCTTACCCCTCTACAGCATGTATGTTAAACAGTTCCAAATGCATCTAACAAACGCCGAGTCAGTTGCATGGTTTGAGTGGAAGAGAGTTTACATGCACATGGGTTGTCATGACAGGCATATTTCCGTTGCAATATGCTGAAGTGAAATAAACAAATAAACAAAAAGCCATGCTTCACCAACTGTGGATCTGAAGCAGAGAAAAAATATCAGGGAAATGGACCAGGGAAAGTGATCAGCGAACGGGACCTGGAAACGGGATTGTGAGAGCGTGATGCAGCAATGGGCTGGGTAACGAGACCGTGTTGCGGGAAGTTGCTTAATTCTTGTCATCTATGTTTAGTGCAAGGCGATAGCGCAATGTCCCGTATTCACTGCCCAGCATGACGGCGAAGACAAAAGGCACGAAAGATACCAATGTTTGTGCAAAGAGGATAATATCAGATACTGTGATTGTGACGTGCAAAGAAAGTGTAGAGACCGACAAGCCATGAGTATCGAACGATTAAAACGGCTGTTTAAGAGAGGATGACCAAGTCCCACAAGGCATGTGGGCTTTGGAAATCATACAAGTAGGAACGGAGTGTTTATATCTCCAAAGTCAAACACAACAAGGAGCAAAATTATTGTAATGTAAAGCAGAGCGCAATTCGTGTATTTCCGGCTTTGACCTAGTCCTTTTATTGCGGAGGAAACCAATATTAAGGCATCTTCTCCAATTGCGACATGGAAAATGAAGATTCGTGTCACAGTCCATGTGTGTCGAACGCCAAGCCTATCTTCCCACAAAGCCACGCCTTCACACGCGAGAAGGCGTGTGCATAACTAAGGTGTGGAAGAGTGCACACTCACGTCTCATAACCACAGATAGGTGTCAAGGTGCTTGCTAACAGTAAGCTGTGAGCGGCACCTCTAGAGGCCAGACCAAGCCCTGCACCGTCGCTCGGCAGTGTGCACAGTGCAGACCACGCCCCGGTCACGGCCCGGGTCACACGGAGGTCACGGCGCTGCTGGCACGCCATATAAGCTTGCCGTGGCAGCCAGTCAGCACCATAGCTCCAGCGTCCGGAGTCGTAGCCGCAGCTTCTCACCATGAACGTCAAGTTGGTGGTGAGTGCAGATGCGACTCGAGAGTCGCGGTAGACTGACAACTGGGTCAGAATCGTCTTGGGTTCGAACCTCACCTGCGGCGCCGTATTGTCCGCCCACAGCAGGATGCCGGACGGTGTGGAGAGTTGGCCATACTGAATGGCATATATATTGACTTAACCGTGCGCAAATTAGATTGCCTTGGGTTGAGCCTGTTTGTAGACATGCTAATTTACGGACACTGAATGCCTGTAACTAATGGCTTCCTGACATTACGGGGGATCGTGCGAATCTGAAGCATTTCTCCTAAAATCATAGGCGGCACACACATAGGGCACCTCAGTGTTGTGGCTCCAGCTGTATGGCAGTTCACAGCA
Organism: Ashinkailepas kermadecensis; assembly: GCA_034440615.1. Taxonomy (NCBI): domain Eukaryota; kingdom Metazoa; phylum Arthropoda; class Thecostraca; family Neolepadidae; genus Ashinkailepas; species Ashinkailepas kermadecensis. Next base: position 26,510 of record JAOTOM010002781.1, on the reverse strand, counting down.
GCCCCATATCATTCAGAGGGTGACAATCACGACATGTGTACTTCGCACCTTCACTTGTTTGTTCACACTCCGCCTCTGCTGTCCAAAAGTCATAATTGATATTATTGGAGCCAAATATAGACGTGTACATGGTGCATATATTTTCACTAAGCTTCTTCAAATGTTAATGCTATAATGAGAAGGGCGTCTTTCTCAAGCGAAGGTTTCCTGGTCCGAGACTGACGGACCGTGCGGAATTCCGGCTTCCTGCGTGAAACAGTGGGACAGTGGGTTAGTGAGACAGTGGGACAGTGGGTTAGTGAGACAGTGGGACAGTGGGGTGGTGATACAGTGGGACAGATGGTTAGTAGGAGACGGTGGGACTCACTTTAGACAGTGAGACGGTGGGACAGTGATACGGTGGTACAGCGGCGATTCCAACAAGCCAGTTGAGTGAGCAACACCAGGGTTAATTATTCCTCATTGGATGTTTGTTCTTTCCAGCTGGTTTTGCTCGTCGCCATGGTGACAATGGTGGCTGCATGCGGCAGCCGTGGAGGCGGCTACGGCGGCCACGGTGGCGGCTACGGCAGGCATAGCAGCGGCTACGGCGGCCACGGTGGCGGCTACGGCGGCCGCGGAGGCCGTCACGGACGGTCACTCGGCTACGGCAACTACGGCCGCCGCAGCTACGGCGGCTACAGAAGCGGCGGCTACGGCTACGGCTATCACTAGTGTGTCCCGGCGCTCGGAGGATGTCTCCATTCGCCTTGGTGTGCTCTGTCTTACGTGCGATGACTGTGTGTTGAGATTGTCTCGTACAGAGAAGATTCTCGGTATACCACCACCGTGATCAATGCTAGTACTTCATGACGCAATACAGGTAACTGGACACGAAATGTTCACAGTCGGTTGCTGAAGGAATGGTGCAAGGAAAGCCAAATAGAACGAATTACCGGATGGTGAATAACTCTTGCATTTAATTTGAGCCATGCATCTGAAGAAAAATCACTGGCATTTGATGGGTTTAGCTCTCAGTCAAGCAGATAGTAGGGAGGAAGGGATGTTGACCAGCCGCATAATTTTGTTGAAATCACTGCTTGAATGATTAAAATTGGAGACGAATGTCCACTTATTTATTGGTAAACGCCTCCTGCATTCACATATGTTGCATTGGACCAACCGACACTGATGGCTTCGAACAGCATATCATTCGAGTGGAATAGATGATAGGTACGTATTCTGTTGCTAGGGATAGTTTACCGTTCCGAATAGAGCGAATCAGAGGACAGAATAGAAAAGCAAATTAAGATAAGCTCACCGCCTTATTTAAAACGCGCCCTGAAGGGCCTCTGAAAATTACGCGCAATGGAGGGGGGGGGTCGTATCCCCCCCCCCCCCCCCCTCCCCCAGCGCATATAAGATCACGGCTCCTATTAAAGCTGGAGGAACGAAATTCACAGGGTAGAAGGGTACATCGTTGGTCAATATGTTCAAGGTCAAATGAAGTCACATTTATCAAAATTTTCTTGTTTTGCGTTTCTTGTCTTGTCATTGTTATGGATCGCTGTGATTCTGTTTAAATGCTCCAAAATGGGCATCAATGATGTTTTCGACATTACTAATGGTGCAATACAGATGCTAGACCCGACATTTGACGTCAGGTCACCTATATAGCAGCACTTTATCAGGTCAGTTACCTGTTCCAGTTACCGGAACCGGGCCGCCCACCCGGCTGCTCCGTCGGGCAGTTCGGCGCAATCGGCTTCGCGATGAAAGGAGTGAAGTACATGAATAAAGTATGGAAAAGCTCAGGTACACAATGACAACCAGCAGTGCATTAATGACAACATTCCAGCTGACAAAGGTTGGTTCCATTAACATGTCATGAACCTGACCTGACTTGATCTCGGTGACCTAACATGACCTTGAAACTATATAGCATATGAATATACATCAAACAAGTATCTAGTGTTGCCAAGAACACTTCCCTTTTGCGGATATACGGGAAGCGCATTAGCGCCGAGTATTGTGGTCTGGCGCTAATCATTTTCTTTTTTTATTTAACGGCCCCTAACTCTAGATATTTTCAGCCGATTTCCACTTTAAACGACTTGCTTTAAACGACGCGCTGTTTATTTCTAAGTAGGTACACAAAAAATGGCGTATATCGACCGGCAAAATGGGTACCACAGACAATCACAGACTATCACATGCTATCACATGCTATCACAGACAGCAAAATGAGGGGGTATCACAGACAACTATTGTTGCTAAAAGTTTACTGCTGCAGGGATGTTTGATAACTTCCCACACATGGTATTGGCAAGTGTTCCTTTCACTTTCAATAGAATCCTTGCGCCTCTATCATCTCATCTAGGCATACAACTATCTAGATTTATTTTTCAAACCATGCTTCTTGATGGTGTGAACTTTACCTCCCTAATTTCCTTTTTCCATTTTGCTTTCCGATCATTCATGGTCCCTCTTTTGTGTGTTCCCAGTCCAATGTCCATGCACAATTATTAGTCCAAGTTTTACATTTCCAGATAGAATCACCATTTCCAGTTGGCTCTTTCTCTGAGTAATGAGCAGGCTCAAACTTGAGGGAGCTACATTGGAATTACCAGGGAATGATTTGAATGATACGTACCCTCCTCATGAACTTATATTGTCGCAATGTACATATCATACCTTACCTCAACCACTTAAATTTAATGCTGGATTCTCAGTACTTCATATCAAGGCAAGATCCCTGAAGAATAAATTTGATGATGTTGTTAAGTTTCTAGCAAGCTCTAAAGTTGATTGGTCAGTTATTTGTGTATCAGAGACATTGTTGAAGAAAGATTTAGAACAATACTTTAGTCTAAAAAATTATAATCTCTTTTCATCTAGTAGAAAAGAAGGTGAAGGTGGAGGTACAACAATATATGTAAGTAATAGATATCAGGCTAGGGAAAGAAAATACCTGGAGAGTGATCATTTTGAGACAAGTTTTCTGGAACTAAAAATGAAGTTGGGTGTACCAGCGAAAAGATTCCTAGTAGAGGAAATGTATAGACCTCCAAGTCTGAGCCGCACTATATTTATGGACTATTTCGAAAAAAATACTTGACTCATTGGAACACACCAAATGTACATGTGTCATAGCAGGGGACTTCAATTACAATCCTTTGAAATATCACTGATAAACCTACACTTAATTTTATGAATTTGTTCAATTCTTATGGATTTTTCCCAACCATCTCAAAGGCAAGCCGAATTTGTAATGAATCAGATGCCCTTTTGGATAATATATTTATCAATGATGTCAATGTCTTTAACAGTTCAGGAATACTACTTCATGATTTATCAGATCATTTTCCAGTTTTTCTTAATCTGTCATTAATTGAAAGTTCAAATATAACAAGACATTCAGTGACAGTCTTTGATAAGAATAAAATCAGTGAATTAAATGATCACCTCATCAGCAACTTAGAAGCCTTTCAAGATGAAACTGATGCTAATCAGGCATGCAACAAACTTATTAAGCCATATGAAACAGGTATTACAAAATTATCCAAAACTTTTACACCCAGTAGAAGAAATAATGCAATTAAACCATGGGTAACCCCTGCACTTCTGTGTTCAATAAATACAAAAATAAACTTTATGCAAAATATATTAGGAATATAATTTTATTGAATGAAAATAAATACGACATGTATAGGAACATGCTTCGCAATGTGCTTAGGCAGCAAAACGATTATATTATAAGAGGGCATTCCAGGACAGCAAAGGTGATGGCAAAAAAACATGGAAGTACTTGAATGAAATGATCAACAAGAATGAATTGCAAACAGTTCCTCCAATGTGCTTTGTTGATAACTCTGGGGCTATCTGTGTAAATGAACAATTATCTGATAAATTCAATACTTTGTTCAACGATAGGTAGTGAATTGGAAAAAAAATATACCTGCAACATACAATAGCCCATTATATTACCTTACACAGCCTACTCATGCCAGCATTAACAATATTCCTTCGTTAATGAAGCTCAAATTGAAGAAATTCTTAAGTCTTTGAACACTGTGGGTGGAGGTATGGATAGAATGAGCACAAATATTTGTTTGGAACATATAGAAGTATTTTGCAACATCTAACATATTTCTTCAATCTTTGTCTGAGCGCTTCAATATTCCCTGATGCATTAAAATCTGCAGTTATAATTCCGGTATATAAATCAGGGGAAAATAATAAATTTACTAATTATAGGCCAATCTCTTTGCCACCAATATTTTCGAAGGTGCTGGAAAGATTAATACATATTAGTGTATCATCATTTCTAAATGAAAATAATATAATACACCCACTGCAGTTTGGTTTCAAAAAAAAAAACATAGCACATACATGCCAATTGCTCTGGTGCATAATGAGGTAACTAAAGCCCTTGTAAATAATAAATTAGTTGGTACCCTGTACCTGGATTTGAAAAAGGCCTTTGACACTGTCAGCATCAGCATTTTGTTACCAAAAAATTACTTTATTGGCATTAGGGGAAATATATATATACTGTTAAACTCATACCTATCAAATAGATCTCAAAGAACCAACATACTTGACATCCTCTCCCAACCATTAAATATCACAATAGTTGTTCCTCAGGGTTCGATTCTTGGACCTCTGCTATTTCTTCTATGCATTAATGAACTTTGCAATGTTTCCAATTTGGCTAGCTTTTACCTCTTTGCAGACGATACAGCCATAACTATTACAGCTAATGATCATTTTGAGTTACAAACTAAAGTAGATGAGGTAATACCCAAAATAATTTAATGGTTTCATACCAACAGATTGTCTATTAATGCTGATAAGACTGGATATCAATTTTTTTTCTCTCCAGGAAACCATGTGATGACCTTCATGTAAAAATTAATAGTTCTATTATTACAAGGCATAGCTGCATAAAATATTTAGGTATGTTTATAGATGAAGACATGACATGGAAAAGCCATATCAATGCCATTTCTTCAAAAATTAGCAGAAATATTGGTATTATAGGCAAATCTAGGTACTTTCTATCAACTTGTGAATTGCTTCTTCTGTATAATTATCTAATACTGCCATATCTAAATTGCTGTGCTGTTGTCTTGGGAAGTACTTAACACTCTAAGCTTGACAAGATTATTAAGTTGCAGAAGCGTGTTATTAGGATTGTTGACAAGAAACCTTACTTATACCATACAAATGAATTGTTTATCAAGCATGGTGTTCTTAAGTTTCTGGACATAGTTGATGAGCAATGCATTTACATCATGCTAGGTTTTCTAAATCACTCATTACGAGCACCTCTTTCTGATATGTTTCAACTTCATCAAGAAGGTGGCCTCAGAGTTAGACAACACTTTCAATTACCCTTTTCTGATATCAATTACAGGATGTTTTCATTACCCTTTATTGCACCAGAAGCCTGGAATAAAATAATCTGCTCTCAATTCCATAGGATTGAAGATGTACCTAAGAGTAAAATCATTTTGAAAAACACATCAGGCAATACATTACTAGAAAATATGAACTTTTTCAATGAGTGTCAGTGATAATGTTGTGTTATGCATGGTGATCTGGTTGTCTTATTCGGATATTTTCGTTAAGTATCATGTTTTCTTTCTTTGTTCTTTCTTCATACTTGGTTTGTCCTTTCTCCTTAGTGTAGTAATAGTTCAGGAGATGTAAGTGCAAGATTAGGGACTTTATATTATTTCCGCAATAACACCTATAGCGGGTTTTCTGGAGCCCTCGAAGACGTTACTAGCATTGCTAATTGTCTGAGAGGGCTTCAGGAAAATCTTTTACTAATATCTGGTGGCGGGATCTGTCCAACAAGAAACAGGAGCGGGGAGTGGTGTGACCTACCTTGACTTGCTTAACATGACCTACTTCTCATCCCTGTAATTTAACGTAATTAGGTCGCACGGGTATGGAAGGGCACTCCTGCCTACCTATTAATAGGTAGGGGAATAAAAAAAAGCAGTTATGTACGAAAAACCGGAGGGGTGGGCGGATTTCGACCCCCCCCCCCCCCCCCACCATCTCCAGTGTGCATGTTAACACGCGCACTGGAGGGGGGCGGGGCGAAATCCGACTACCCCATCGGTTTTTCGTACTTAACTGCAGATTTTACCGGTCGATATACGCGATTTTCTGCGTACCTGCTTAGAAATGTCCGGCGTGTCGTTTAAAGAAAGACAAATGGAAATCGGCCGAACAATTTTCAAGTTAGGGGCCGTTAAAGTCAAACTATTTCATGGCGCCAGACCACAAAATTCGGCGCTAATGCGCTTCCCGTATATTCGCAAAAGGGAAGTGTTCTTGGCAACACAAGTGACTTGTTTGATGTATATTGATAAGTTATATAGTTTCAAGGTCATGTTAGATCGCCGAGGTCAAGTCAGGTCAAGTTCATGACAGGTTAATGGAACCAAACTTGATCAACTGGAATGTTGTCATAGATGCATTACTGTTTGTCATTTGTGCTGTTTGTTATTGCGTTTCCATACTTTATTCATGTAATTCACTCCTTTCTTCGCGAAGGCGATTGCGCCGAGCTGCCCGACGGAGCAGTCGGGCGGGCGGCCCGGTTCCGGTAACTGGAACAGGCAACTGACCTCACAACGTGCTGCTATACAGGTGACCTGAGGTTAAATGTCGGGTCTAGCATCTGTATTTCAACTTTAGTAATGTCCAAAACATGATCGATGCCCATTTTGAAGCATTTAAACACAATCACAGCGATCCATAACAATGACAAGCCAAGCAACGCAAAACAAGATTTTTTTGACAAATGTGACCTCATTTGACCTCGAAGATATTGACCTTAGGTCATGACATTCACACACACCAGAGATCACTACCGTACCCATCCACCCTGCGAATTTCGTTCCTCCAGCTTTAATAGGAGCCGAGATCTTAGGGGGGGCGGAATCCACCCCCCCTCCAGTGCGCGTAATTTTCAGAGGCCCTCCAGGGCGCGTGTTAAACCTCAGCCAACGTTCACTGCTGATTGCTGGGACAGAACCGTTCGGAGTTGGAGGGATTGAACGAAACTCCTCACTTACGAAGTGGTGCATCGCCATGCTCGCTTCCAATGGTCCTCACGCCACACAGCAGCTGCCTTGACCATCACATTCCATCGTTGGTCCATAGATCAGCTCATCAGGCCGGCTTTGCCTCTCGCTCCATCCTCGTCTGTTACGGCACTGCCTCCTTTCCTCTCGGCACAGTTCACAGCATCTCACTTGGTGTCACGACCTGTCGGTGCACAATACATCGCTTGTACAGCTCCACGCCGGGTGGCTCTACTATTCCACATACAACACGTTCTGTACCGCAAAAGATCACACCTTGTTCATGGTACAAACTTCTCTGATGGCCGTTTCACTCTAGTGCTCCTAGGGGTTGCTACAGGGTTGGCTGGAAGAATAGTGGCATGGCTGTTGTCTCCGGACGGGCAGGATAACCTCAGAGGGTCTGACACGCCCTTCCTTCATTCTTTGAAACAACGGCATGTCAGACGTCTTTCTCCCTTGGCTTTATTCTTTTAGAAGTTTTTCACGAACAGGACAGAGGTAGAATGGACACTAGAATGTCCAACATTTATACATTTTAGAAATGTAGTTCGAACTCTTGCTGGGGTGGCTTTATGAACCAGGCTCCAATTGCTAAAACCCTGGCCATGATTCCATGACTTACAGTTTTACAGTCTAAATTTGGCAAAGCGCTTCACGTGCCGTCAATACACCGACACGGCGACCCCGGCAGCTCGCTCTCGACCTCATCGTGCCAATTGCCAACTGACCCTCCCAGCCGGAGACTAAAAGCGAGCACGCGAAGCGACTCGAACCCAGCATTGCCAGGACAGCGGAGACGGGTGCACGACAGCGCTCTAGCCAACTAAGCTACGGAGGCGGCAAGTCACAGGGAGGCACTTGCTTGTTTAATTCAGATTCATTGACAAGTCAATTAGTTACTTGATTAAATTGCATCTACTTCATTGAGAATCACATGTTTTAGGGCGCAAGGAATGTGTTGCATGATATCATATTATTTATTGCATATGTTGTGCACTGTACTGCAAGCGACATATTCAGAATTCCGTGGGGATAAAGTATTTCTTCACTCAGACACCATCCAACTATTTTACCATACAAAGATTTTACTTTTTATGAAGCAATATTTCTGGCACTCTTCTCGAACTCTTGCTGGGGTGGCTTTATGGACCAGGATCCAATTGCTAAGCAGAGCTTGTTGTGTGAATCCTGACCTATAAATAAATAAGAATAAGAAGAACGGAGACATATAATTATAAGAATATATAAGAACGGAGAAAAATAATGTATCTTATTGGATAAATAAGAAGAACGGGCGACCCGGTTACATTTCGTGCTGAAGCAATATAAACTAAAAATGTATTATGGTAAGCTAATTACATGGTATCCGTTTGAAGAAATATTTTATTTGCGCATAGATAATCTGAATATGTCGCTTGCAATTTAGCGTACAATATATACAATAAATAATTCATATCATACAACATATGCCGCATGCTCAACAACGCGTGAATATCAATGAAACAGATGTAATGTAAGCAAGTAGTTAATCGATTCATGAATGAATCTGAATTAAGCAAGCAAGTGCCGCCTTGGGGTCCGCCGCCCCGGTAGCTCAGTTGGCTTGGGGACTGGCCTGCGCTGGTCTCTCCTGTCCTTGAAAGGCTGGGTTTGAGCCGCTTCACGCGCTTGCTTTTAGCCACTGGCTAGGAGGGTCAATTGGCAACTGGCACGATAATGTGGAAAAGCGAGCTTCCGGGGTGGCCGTGTGAATGCATTAGCGGCTCGTGAAGCATTTTGCCAAATATCTACTGTAGAACTGTCATCAATGGATCGGGTGATGCGGCTAGGGCTCAAGCAAGGTCTGTTTAGCAATTGGATCCTGGTTTATAAAGCCACCCCAGCAAGAATTCGAGCTGAAGTTCTCAAAAGTGTAAAAGTTAGAAATTATGTTATTATTGTAGGGTAGGAGAATCCTCCGTTGACATCATAAAATTCCCCTCTCCTTTCGCTACATCCTTTCCAACCGAGCTCCATCCAACACTTCCAGCTCATTCTGTGTTGCCGAAGTCCGAAATCCACAGCGATCAAACTCTGCTTGTCTACAGAGGTCGAGTGGTGGACCGATCGCTGAACTGCCAATGTTGTTTGGCCGACTGAGGAATGCAAGGCGGGAACAGCGTAGACCCGTGTTTCTCACTGCATGGCTGCAGGGCAAATGACCACCCGACGACCGCACAAGCGAATACCTACGGCTGACCGGTGGTGAAACTTGCGGACTGTCACGCAACGCATAACTGTGAAGCGGCGCAGTCTACCAGTAATTATTAGTGTGCAGCAGCACAGCCTACGTTCCTAGGGGCCAGCCATAGTTAAGGGTACCCCCGAACATCCTACCGATACCGAGTGTACCTCTTCACCGGAGATGCAGAACGGGAATTGAGCAGTGAACTATAATCACTCCTTTGCATTGAATTATTATGTGCTGTCCGCTATATTGCAAATGATAAAATAGCTTTAAACGGTGAGGAGGGTCTTGGAAAGAGTGGTATAGTCGAAGGTAAGGATTAGGTGGCTCGTATCACGTTTCTGGTCGTCTGTAAAGGAGGTGATGCGGTGGACGTGGGTCACCCGCTCAGGCCTGAGCTTTGCCTGAATATATGTCTCTGACATGAAGCGGAGCTCCGACGCGAAGATGGTGCCATTGACGGTGTTACGATTGGAATGGAGAGTGATGGTGACGGACAAGAGGGCGGTTGAGATCAGACACGCTCTTCTCAGAGCACGATCGACGCCCGCAGTCAGCAAGCCAGAAGAGCAGCAGGAAGGACCAAGGTTTGAGCAGAAAACAAACCTGTAGCAGCAGAAGAACTGAGACACGAAGAGCTCCAGGGATCCTGGAGAAGCACTCCTGCGGCTCTAGAAGGAAAACCTCCTACACCAAATCCCCACATCTCTCCATCTCCTAACTAACCTTTACCCCCCGGAGGAAACCTAACGGTGTCGAGCCCACTATCTTGGGCCATTGCGGCCGGGGCAGGGACCAGAGAGCGAAAGCTCGGTACAGGGTGCAACGAATCTGGGTATTTCTTTCGTCAAGAGGGACACTTGCGGGGGATAGGCGGAACAGACCCTTACTCACCATGCCGCCCGCCGCCAGCACCACACAAGGAACTTACCTAGTAGGTATTGATACCCCACCAGCTACCCCAAAGCGCCATCGTTTTCAGCATTGACGTGCTAAATTTGTACGACAATATACCCCTCACGGAAGGTATTGAATCCTTAATTAAACTGCTGCCGGAGCATCAAAATGACGTGACCCTATGCGGAATGTCCCTAACAGACGTGCAAAAACTTTTGTTTCATTGTCTGGAAAATAACACGTTTACATTTGACCAAAAAACTACAAGCAATACCTCGGAATTGTAGTGGGCAACATGGTAGCGTCGTCTGTAGCCATAATTAGCATGCACAGTTTTGAGCAAATGGCGATAAATAGTGCCCGAATCACGCCGGATTTCTTCTGTCGCTACATATATGACTCATTGAGTATTTGGAAGCACACATACGCAGAACTTTCAAACTTCATCACTCACCTCAACAGTCTGCACATAACTATCAGGTTCACCATGTATGAAACACACAACAAGAAATGAATCCATTTTCGGAACACCCTGATTCCTGTAGAAAGCGAGAGCAGACATACCATCGAACTTTACATAAAACCAAACCTTTCAGCCATTTTTCACCACTCATCAGCGCATCCGATGGCCACCAAGAACCTGTTATTCGATCCGAATATAGACGAGCGACCCGCTTGTCGTCGGACGAGGCTGCCAACATAAGGTCAACGAATAAGATCGATCGACTTTTCGAACAGATCGGATATCCATCGTATCTCCTGCATCGACTGAAACGAGAGGTGCTCCGTCCGACGAATAGACCACACGAACATCGAATACCGAAGAGGGCGACCAGAACACCGTAAGATATAGATGGATTTCTGACTCTGCTATACGTCGACGAAAAACTCACCGCAAAAATCAACTCAGTCATCAGATCTTCGAGTTTAAGCGTGCGCGTCGCCTGGACGAGCACCGCCACCATAAAAAGTTTACTAAAGGTCACGAGTATGTGACCAAGTGTTGTGCCCGAAATACTATTATACTTCAAACTTCTGAATCTTTGCAAGGAGCGTCAATTAAAAAACTACCAACTGTAAACAACATATAATATCCTCTACTATTCGATAACACTTTTCATTAGAGCATCCCTACAAGTTGACGATACAGCATCGAAAATAGGAGTGGTGGGCGGATTCCTCTACAGCATGTATGTTAAACAGTTCCAAAGCCATCTATCAAACGCCAAGTCAGTTGCATGGTTTGAGCGGAATAGAAGTTTACTTGCACATGAGTTGTCGTGCCAAGCATATTTCCGTTTGAATATGCTGATGTGAAATAAACAAATAAACAAAAAAAAAACATGCTGCACCAACTGTGGACCTGAAACAGAGGACAAAGACCAGGGGAAGGGACCAGGGAATGTGATCAGCGAACGGGACCTAGAAACAGGATTGTGAGAGAGTGACGCAGCAATGGGCTGGGTAACGACACCGTGTTGCGGGAGGTTGCTTAATTATTTTCGATTCTGTCCAGAGCAAGGCCATAGCGCAATGTCGCGTAATCACTGCCCAGCATGCCAGCAAAGACAAAAAGCACGACAGATACCAATGCTTGTGCTAAGAGGATAATGTCAGATACTGTTGTCGTGATGTGCGAAGAAAGTGTAGAGACCGACTAGACCTGGGTATTGGACGATTGAGTCGGCTGTTTAACACGCGCCCTGGAGGGACTCTGATAATTACGAGCACTGGAGGGGGGGGATTCAGCCCCCTAAGATCTCGGCTCCTAGTAAAGCTGGAGGAAAGAAATTCGCAGGGTGGATGGGCACGGTAGTAAACTCTGTGTGCAATTTCCGTGACCTTAGGTCAATATCTTCATGGTCAAATGAGGTCAGATTGGCAAAATTTTCCGGTTTTGCGTGGCTTGGCTTGCCACCGTTATGGAGCGCTGTGATTGTGTTTAAATGCTCAAAAATGGGCATCAATGAAGTTTTGGACATTACTAATGATGCAATGCAGATGCTACACACAACATTTGACCTCAGGTCACCTATATAGCACCACTTTATCAGGTCAGTTACCTGTTCCAGTTACCGGAACCGGCCGCCCGCCCGACTGCTCCATCGGGCAGCTCGGAGCAATAGGCTTCGTGAAGAAGGGAGTGAAGTACATGAATAAAGTATTGAAACGCAATGACAAACAGTACAAATGACAACCAGCAGTGCATTTATGGCAAAATTCCAGTTGATCAAGTTTGGTTGCATTAACCTGTCATGAACTTGACCTGACTTCACCTTGGTGACCTAACATGACCTTGAAATTATACAGCTTATCAATATGCATCAAATAAGTCGCTAGTGTTGCCTAGAACACTTCCCTTTTGTCAGTATACTGGAAGCGCATCAGCGCCGATTTTTGTGGTCTGGTGCTATAACATTTGTTTAATTTAGCGGCCCCTAACTTGAAAAAATGTCGGCCGATTTCCATTTTCTTGCTTCAAACGACGCGACATTCATTTCTAAGCAGGTATACCGAAAATCAAGTATATCGACCGGTAAAATATGCAGTCATTTGCGAAAAATCGGAGGGGTGGGCGGATTTCGCCCCCCCCCTTCCAGTGCGCGTGTTAAGAGAGGATGACCAAGTCCCACAAGGCATGTGGGCTTTGGAAATCACACAAGTAGGAACGGAGTGCGGGGTAGAGTGTATATCTCTGCAAAATCAAACACCACGAGGAGCAAAATTATTGTAATCTAAAACAATGCTCAATTGGAATAATTCCGGCTTTGATCTAATCCTTTTATTGCACAAGAAACCAGTATTAAGGGATCTTCTCCAATTGCGACATGGAAAATGCACATTCGCGTCACAGTCCAGGTGTGTCGAACTCCAAGCCGGTCTTCCCACAAAGCCACGCCTTCACACTCGAGGGTGTACAACGCAATTACGGAAGTGTGCACACTCACGCCTCATAACCACAGATAGGGGTCAGGGTGCTGGCTAACAGTAAGCCGTGAGCGGCACCACTAGAGGCCAGACCACGCCCTGTACCGTCGCTCGGCGGTGTGCACAGTGCAGGCCACGACCCGGTCACGGCCCGGGTCACAGGGAGGTCACGGCGCTGCTGACGCGCCATATAAGCTCGCCGTGGCAGCCAGTCAGCACCACAACTCCAGTGTCCCGAGTCGTAGCCGCAGCTTCTCACCATGAACGTCAAGCTGGTGGTGAGTGCAGTTGCGACTCGGGAATCGCGGTGGCCTGACAACTGAGTCAGAATCGTCATGGGTTCGAAACTCACCTGCGGCGCCGTGTTGTCCGCCCTCAGCAGGATGCCGGACGGTATGGATGGTTGGCCATACTGAATGACATATATATTGACTTAACCGTACGCAAATGAGATTTGCATTGGATTGAGCCTGTTTGTAGACATGCTAAGTTACGGACACTGAATGCCTGTAACTAATGGCTTCCTGACATTATGGGGGATCGTGTAAAGCTGAAGCATTTCTCCTAAAATGATGGGCGGCACACCTGCACCTGAGTGTTGTGGCTCCAGCTGTATGGCAGAAGTTCACAGCAGCCCCATATCATTCACAGTGTGAAAATCACGACATGTGTATTTCGCACTTTCACTTGTTTGTTCACGCTCCGCCTCGGCTGTCCAAAAGTCATAAATTATATTACTGGAGCCAAATATAGACGTGTACATGGTGCATAGATTTTCACTAAACTTCTTCAAGTTTTAATGCTGTAATGAGAAGGGCGTCTTTCCCAAGCGAATGTTTCCTGGTCCGAGACTGACTGACCCTGCGGAATTCCGGCTTCCTGCGTGAAACAGTGGGCCAGTGGGACAGTGAGACAGTGGGACAGTGGGTTAGTGAGACAGTGGGACATTGGGTTAGTAATACAGTGGGACGGTGGGACAGTGATACGGTTGCATAGCGGCGATTCCAACAAGCCAGTTGAGTAAGCAACACAAGGGTTAAATATTCCTCATTGGAGGTTTGTTCTTTTCAGCTGGTTCTGCTCGTCGCCATGGTGACAATGGTCGCTGCGTACGGCGGCCGTGGAGGCGGCTATGGCGGCCACGGAGGCGGCTACGTCGGCCGCGGAGGACGTCACGGTCGGTCACTCGGCTACGGCAGCTACGGCCGCAGCAGCTACGGCGGCTACAGAAGCGGCGGCTACGGCTACGGCTATCACTAGTGTGCCCCGGCGCTCGGAGGATGGTCTCCATTCGGCTTGGTCTGCTTTGTCTTACGTGCGATGACTGTGTGTCGAGATTGTGTCGTACAGAGAAGATTCTCGGTATTCCGGCACCGTGATGAATGCTAGTATTTCATGACGTAATACAGGTACCTGGAGACGATATGTTGACCGTCGGCGTTGCTGAAGGAATGGTTCAAGGAATCCCAAATGGAAAGAAGCACTCGATGGCGAAAATGAGACAACTTGCAAGAATTTGAATTGACAGGCTACAACATGCATGCGTATCAAAGCAAGGCAAGGATAGGAGGAGGTATACTCTTGTATGTCAGGCAAGTATTGAAATGTAATTCCATAGAGGATAGTGTACATAGTGAAGGAGTATAATCTTGGTGGTTAGATATCATGTTGAAGAACGGAAAAATTTATTCTTTCAAATAACACATGAACCTACAAGAAAAAAAAGAAGATATTGTGCTTGCAAATAAGGAAAATCTTGTATAAAATGTGTACATAGGAGAGACCCTTGGTAATAGTGATCACAACATTACACGCTTCTCATTGCATGTTGGAAGTGTAGGAACCAACAAACATTGATTCCAAATTTTGTTAAAGGGAATTACAATGAGTTAAGTATCTTCTTCAATGAAATTAACTTGGAAAACTTATTGAAGGGCTTAGGATGCTTATGAAATGTGGAGAATGATAAAGGATAAACTATTTCAAGGTCAGGATAGATCGTTTTCAGCCTTGGCGTGCTAAATTTGTACGACAACATACCCCTCACGGAAGGCATTGAATCCGTAATAAAACTGCTGCCAGAGCATCAAAATGACGTGACCCTATGCGGAATGTCACTAACTGACGTGCAAAAACTTTGGTTTCATTGTCTGGACAATAACACGTTTAGATTTGACCAAAAAACTACAAGCAATACCTCGGAATTGTATTATTTCCGTTGCAATATGCTGAAGTGAAATAAACTAAGAAACAAAAAGGCAGGCTGCACCAACTGTGGATCAGAAGCAGAGAACAAAGATCAGGGAAATGGACCAGGGAATGTGATCAGCGAACGGGACCTGGAAACATGATTGTGAGAGCGTGATGCAGCAGCGTGTTAGGTAACGAGACCGTGTTGCGGGAAGTTTCTAAATTCTTGTCATCTATGTTGAGTGCAAGGCCATAGCGCAATGTCGCGTATTCACTGCCCAGCATGACGGCAAAGGCAAAAGGCACGAAAGATTCCAATGTTTGTGCGAAGAGGATAATATCAGATACTGTGAACGTGACGTGCGAAGAAAGTGTAGATACCGACAAGCCATGAGTATCGAACGATTAAAACGGCAGTTTAAGAGAGGATGACCAAGTCCCACAAGGCATGCGGGCTTTGAAAACCACACAAGTAGAAACGGAGTGTTCATATCTCCAAAGTCAACCACAACAAGGAGCAAAATTAATGTGATCTAAAAGAAGGCTCAATTGGGATGTTTCCGCCTCTGATCTAATCCTTTTATTGCACAGGAAACCAGTATTAGGTCATCTCCCCCAATTGCGAAATGGATATTGCCGGTTCGTGTCACAGTCCAAGTGTGTCGACGCCAAGCCTGCCTTACCACAAAGCCACGCCTTCACACGCGAGGGTGCACAAATAATGTGTGGAAGAGTGCACACTCACGCTTCATAACCTCAGGCCACTGTCCAGACACTGGATAACATGTAAGCAGTGAGCGGCACCACCAGAGGCACCCCCACACCCTGCAAAATCGCACCGCCGTGTGCACAGTGCAGGCCACGCCCCGGTCACGGCCCGGGTCACACGGAGGTCATGGCGCTGCTGACGCGCCATATAAGCTCGCCGTGGCAGCCAGTCAGCACCACAACTCCAGCGTCCGGAGTCGTAGCCGCAGCTTCACACCATGAACGTCAAGTTGGTGGTGAGTGCAGTTGCGACTTGGGAGTCGCGCTGGCCTGACAACTGAGTCAGAATCGTCGTGGGTTCGAATCTCACATGCGGCGCCGTTTTGTCCGCCCGCAGCAGGAAGCCGGACGGTGTGGAGGGTTGGCTACGCTGACTGGCATATATATTGACTTAACCGTACGGAAATGAGATTTGCCTTTGGTTGAACCTGTTTGTAGACATGCTAAGTTACGGACACTGAATGCCTGTAAGTAATGGCTTCCTGACATTATCGGAATCGTGTGGAGCTGAGGGATTTCGCCTAAAATCATGGGCGGCACACCAATATGGCACCTGAGTGTTGTGGCACCAGCTGTATGGCAGAAGTCCACAGCAGCCCCATATAATTCACAGTGTGAAAATTACGACATGTGTACTTCGCATCTTCACTTGTTTGTTCACGCTCCGCCTCTGCTGTCCAAAAGTCATAAATGATACTAATGGAGCCAAATATAGACGTGTACATGGTGCATAGATTTTCACTAAACTTCTTCGAGTTTTAATGCTATAATGAGACGGGCGTCTTTCTCCAGCGAATGTTTCGTGGTCCGAGAGACTGACGGACCGTGCGGAATTCCGGCTTCCTGCGTGAAACAGTGGGCCAGTGGGGAAGTGAGACAGTGGTACAGTGGGTTAGTGAGACAGTGGAACGGTGGGACAGCGGCGATTACAACAAGCCAGTTGAATGAGCCACACATGGGTTAATTATTCTTTATTGGAGGTTTGTTCTTTCCAGCTGGTTCTGCTCGTCGCCATGGTGGCAATGGTGGCTGCGTACGGCGGCCATGGAGGCGGCTATGGCGGCCACGGAGGCGGCTACGGCGGCCGCGGAGGCCGTCACGGACGGTCACTCGGCTACGGCAGCTACGGCCGCCGCAGCTACGGCGGCTACAGAAGCGGCGGCTACGGCTACGGCTATCACTAGGGTGTCCCGGCGCTCGGAGGATGGTCTCCATTCGGCTTGGGCTGCTCTGTCTTACGTGCGATGACTGTGTGTTGAGATTGTCTCGTACAGAGAAGATTCTCGGTATACCGACACCGTGATGAATGCTAGTACTTCATGACGCAATACAGGTAACTGGAGACGAGATGTTGACCGTCGGGGATGCTGAAGGAATGGTTCAAGGAATGCCAAACAGAATGAATCACCCGATGGTGAATAACTCTTGCATTTGATTTGAGCCATGCATCTGAAGACAAATAACTGGCATTCGATGGGTTTAGCCCTCAATCAAGCAGACAGTAGTGAGGAATGGATGTTGATCAGCAAATTAAGATAAGCCCACCGCGTCATTTAACACGCGCCCTGAAGGGCTTCTGAAAATTATGCGCACTGGAGGGGTGGGGGTCGTATTCCATCCCCCACCTCCCCCCGCATAAGATCACGGCTCCTATTAAAGCTGGAGGAACGAAATTCACGGGGTGATGGGTACATGAGGAAACTCTATTGTGTGTAAATTTCATGATCTTTGGTCAATATCTTCAAGGTGAAATGAGGTCACATTTGTCAAAATGTTCTTGTTTTGCGTTCGTTGTCTTGTCATTGTTATGGATCGCTGTGATTGTGTTTAAATGCTCCAAAATGGGCATCAATGATGTTTTGGACATACCTAATGGTGCAATACAGATGCTAGACCCGACATTTTACTTCAGGTCACCTATATAGCAGCACTTTATCAGGTCAGTTACCTGTTCCAGTTACCGGAACCGGGCCGCCCACCCGGTTGCTCCGTCGGGCAGCTCGGCGCAATCGGCTTCGCGATGAAAGGAGTGAAGTACATGAATAAAGTATGGAAAAGCTCACGTACACAATGACAAACAGTAGTGCATTAATGACAACATTCCAGCTGACAAAGGTTGGTTCCATTAACATGTCATGAACTGGACCTGACTTGATCTCGGTGACCTAATATGATCTTGAAACTATATAGCATATGAATATACATCAAACACGTATCTAGTGTTGCCAAGAACACTTCCCTTTTGCGGATATACGGGAAGCGCATCAGCGCCGATTATTGTGGTCTGGCGCTAATACTTTGCGTTTTTTTTTATTTAACGGCCCCTAACTCGAAATATTTTCAGCCGATTTTCACTTTAAACGACTTCCTTTAAACGACGCGCTGGTTATTTCTAAGTAGATACACAAAAATGGCGTATATCGACCGGTAAAATCTGCAGTTATGTACGAAAAACCGGAGGGGTGGGCGGATTTCGACCCTCCCCCCCACCTCCAGTGTGCATGTTAACACGCGCTCTAACGCCTCCAGTGTGCATGTTAGCACGCTGCATGTTAACACGCGCTTTTCGTACATAACTGCCGATTTTACCAGTCGATATACGTGATTTTCTGCGTACCTGCTGAGAAATGACCGGCGCGTCGTTTAAAGCAAGACAAATGGAACTCGGCCGAACATTTTTCAAATTAGGGGCCGTTAAGGTAAAAAATTTCATGCCGCCAGATCACAAGAATCGGCGCTGATGCGCTTCGCGAGTATTCGCAAACACAAGCGTTCTTGGCAACACAAGTGACTTGTTTGATGTATATTGATATGCTATATAGTTTCAATGTCATGTTAGATCGCCGAGGTCAAGTCAGGTCAAGTACATGATAGGTTAATGGAACCAAACTTGATCAACTGGAATGTTGTCATAAATGTCATATTTGTCATTTGTACTGTTTGTTATTGCGTTTCCATACTTTATTCATGTACTTCACTCCTTTCTTCGCGAAGCCGATTGCGCCGAACTGCCCGACGGAGCAGTCGGTCGGGCGGCCCGGTTCCGGTAACTGGAACAGGCAACTAACCTGATAACGTGCTGCTATATAGGTAACCTGAGGATAAATGTCGGGTCTAGCATCTGTATTCCATCATTAGTAATGTTCAAAACATCATCGATGCCCATTTTGGAGCATTTAAACACAATCACAGCGATCCATATCAAGGACAAGCCAAGCCACGCAAAGCAAGTTTTTTTTGACAAATGTGACCTAATTTGACCCCGATGATATTGACCTAAGGTCATGAAATGTGCACACACTAGAGATCACTACCGTACCCATCCACCCTGCGAATTTCGTTCCTCCAGCTTTAATAGGAGCCGAGATCTTAGGGGGGGTTGGAATCCGCCCCCCCCCCATCCAGTGCGCGTAATTTTCAGAGGCCCTGCAGGGCGCGTGTTAAACCTCAGCCAACGTTCACTGCTGATTTCTGAGACGGAACCGTTCGGAGTTGGAGGGATTGAACGAAACTCTTCACTTACGAAGTGGTGCATCGCCATGCTCGCTTCAATGGTCCTCACGCCACACAGCAGCTGCCTTGACCATCACATTCCATCGTTGGTCCATAGATCAGCCATCAGGCCGGCTTTCCCTCTCGTTCCATCCTCGTCTGTCACCGCACTGCCTTCTTTCCTCTCGGCACAGTTCACATCATCTCACTTGGTGTCACAACCTGTCGGTGCACAATACATCGCTCGTACAGCTCCACGCTGGGTGGCTCTACGATTCCACATACAACACGTTCTGTCCCGCAAAAGATTATACCTTGTTCATGGTACAAACTGCTCTGATGGCCGTTTCACTCTAGTGCTCCTATGGGTTGGTACAGGGTTGGCTGGAAGAACAGTGGCATGGCTGTTGTCTCCGGACGGGCAACATAACCTTAAAAGGTCTGACACACCCTTCCCTCATTCTTTGAAACAACGGCATGTCAGACGTCTTTCTCCCTTGGTTTTATTCTTTTATAAATTTGTCACGAACAGGACAGAGGTAAATGGTATCGCGAGCTACACATGTGACATTTGTAACACTGCCATGCGTAGATGTGAATTAGGGACATCAAGCTTTACAAACCATGAGCGACGCAGGCATAGGCCAGAAATGACAGATCGCCGATACCTGCTTATACTATGCCCGCCCAGTCAAAGACGAGCTAATTGTGCGAAAGATGCGCAGATGGGTGACGCACTAATGACGCCTATCTACTTCGATCAGTTTCCAGTCACCGAGATCACAGCATTGGCCTTCAGAAAACTGCTCCAGGTGAAATATTCTGGCCATGTTTTTGTTCGTTAGCATGCTAGCAGAGCTTCGTCTTACTAGTTCACGCGACGAAACATCAGTTTATTAATCCGCCGTGAAAAGACGTCTTTCAATAAATACACAATCGCCTAGATCACATTTCACTGAGTCATTTGTGAGTTAAATATGTGTAGCATTTGTGATGCAGATAAATATGTCATTTGTGAGCTCAGCAGCTTTGTTTTTGATGCATTCGTGGCCTGCTAGGTACACCCGTTATGCTGCATGTACCAATTCATGTTTGTTGAACGGTCCCGTAGATAAGCGATGTCAGATATATCGTATCTATCGATGGGCGGTGAACGGTGTCGTATGCCTCAGGAGAACATCGATGTCGTAGGTAGGACTGGTATGTGAGTCATTCCACAAGAACTCAACCAGTGAAAGAGCAACTTCCCACACCACCCTTCTCAGATTTTCTGGAAAATGTTCTGTGCTGTTCTTCCTACGTTTCGAAAACGGACCTCGGATGGAAGGATCCGTGCTTATGACCGTTTATCAGCAACAGTAACGTCAGAATAAAACGGCACAACGTAACGGCGTCCTGGGTCCATTCCACTGCAACTCAGCCAGTCGACTACACATCTGCCAGCAAATATTGATGACAATTGATATGTGGTCTTTGTCTGTTAAATCCAGATTACAATTATGAACTTTAAATACCAGCAATAGGTATAGTCTGTGCCAAACGTTGACTTCGAATTATGAAGTGGCAATGCATCTACAGTATGTTAAATATATATGTCATTGGAATGAAATGAATGAATGAATGAATATCATGCACGCTGATGAAATATTCAAACTAGCAAACCAGCGGTTTGATGCCTATTGCCTGACTGTCGCGCGTGACCTGCGTGAGATTCAGGTATCAGACAAACAGGCCATTGGTACCTCTTCACCGGAGATGCAGAACGGGAATTGAGCAGTGAATTATAATCACTGATTTGCATTGAATTATTATGTGCTATCCGCTATATTGCAAATTACAAAATAGCTTTAAATGGCGAGGAGGGTCCTGGGAAGAGTGGTATAGTTGAAGGTACGAATTAGGTGGCTCGTATCACGTTTCTGGTCGTCTGTAAAGGAGGTGATGCGGTGCACGTGGGTCACCCCCTCAGGCCTAAACTTTGCCTGAATATCTGTCTCTGACATGAAGCGGAGCTCCGACGCGAAGATGGTGCCCTTGACGGTGTTACGATTGGAATGGAGAGTGATGGTGACGGACAAGAGGGCGGTTGAGATCAGACACGCTCTTCTCAGAGCACGATCGACGCCCGCAGTCAGCAAGCCAGAAGAGCAGCAGGAAGGACCAAGGTTTGAGCAGAAGACAAACCTGTAGCAGCAGAAGAAGTGAAACTCGAAGAGCTCCAGTGATCCTGGAGAAGCACTCCTGCGACTCTAGAAGGAAAAACTCCTACACCAAATCCCCCACATCTCTCCATCTCCCAACTAACCTTTACCCCCGGAGGAAACATAACGGTGTCGAGCCCACTGTCTTGGGCCATTGCGGCCTGGGCATGGACCAGAGATCAAAAGCTCGGTGCAGGGGTGCAACAAATCCGGTATTTCTTTCGTCAGGAGGGACATTTGCGGGGGATGGGCGGAGCCGACCCTTACTCACCATGCCGCCCGCCGCCAGCACCACACAAGGAACCTACCTAGTAGGTATTGATACCCCACCAGCTATCCCAAGGTGCCATCGTTTTCAGCATTGACGTGCTAAATTTGTACGACAACAAAGCCCTTACGGAAGGCATTGAATCCTTAATAACACTGGTGCCAGAGCATAAAAATGGCGTGAACCTATGCGCATTTCACTAACAGACGTGCAAAAACTTTTGTTTCATTTTCTGGACAATAACACGTTTAGATTTGACCAAAAACTACAAGGAATGCCTCGTAATTGTAGTGGGCAACATGGTAGCGCCGTCTGTCGCCGTAATTATCATGCACAGTTTTTAGCAAATGGCGATAAATAGTGCCTCAATCAAGCCGGATTTCTTCTGTCGCTACATCAATGACTCATTGTGTATTTGGAAGCACACCTACGCAGAACTTTTAGACTTCATCACTCACCTTAACAGTCTGCACAGCACTATCAGGTTCACCTTGTATGACACACAAAACAAGAAATGAATCCATTTTCTGAACACCCTGATTACTGTAGAAAGCGAGAGCAGATATACGACCGAACTTTACATCAAACCAAACCATTCAGCCATTTTTCACCACTCGTCAGCGCATTCTGATGGCCACCAAGAATCCTGTTATTCAATCCGAATATACACGATCAACCCGCTTGTCGTCACACAAGCCTGCCATCATAAGGTCAACGAATAAGATCGATCGACTTTTCAAACAGAACGGATATCCATCACATCTCCTGCATCGACTAAAAAGAGAGGTGCTCCGTCCGACGAATAGACCACACGAACATCGAATACCGAAGAGGACGACCAGAACACCGCAAGATATAGATGGATTTCTGACTCTGCTATACGTCGACGAAAAACTCACCTCAAAAATCAACTCAGTCATCAGATCTTCAAGTTTAAGCGTGCGCGTCGCCTGCACGAGCACCCCCACCATAAAAAAGTTTACTACTTAGGTCAGACATCTCCCAACCTTAATGCCCTGCGGGAACTCGGCGTTGTTCGGCGTGTTCAGCCGTAGTAGCTGGAAAGTGTCACCTATCTGGAAATGTGTACCGAGTTCGTTGTAATATTTGCACCGATAGCGATCAACGGGCCACATACATTGGCGAGAGACAATTCGTCCTGTTCGCCTCCGGTTCAACGAGCACCTACGCAATGCAAAACAAAACAGGACATTCGACAAACCGATGGGTGATCATTTTAGACAAGCCCGCAGCAGTAGAAGTATAACTTGAGCCAAAATTCCTCTCACTTTGAAGATCATTAGAACTTGCAAAGACCACCCGGAGCGCAGGATCCCAGTCGATGTGCCTTCGCGAGTTTAGACCCAGGTTAAATGGAAACTCTTCGTCCTGGCGTTTAGTGAGGTGAACGTATAGCGTATTGTCACAGCAAATTGTATGTGTGTCCGCTATTCATGGTAGTGCTCTTGTGTAACATTCACGTGTGAGGATGTTTACACCTTGGCGATTTTTAAATGCGTCGTACAATGTCTTCCGTCCGAATGTATGTGACCCGGCGTTGTACCCGAAATATAATACGTATAATTTCAACCTTTGAATCATTGTAAGGAGCGTCCATTAAAAACTACCTACTGTGAACACACAATATAATATCCTGTACAATTCGTTAAAAATGTTGATTAGAGTATTTCTACCTGTTGATGACATAGCAATCGAAAATAAAAGGGGTGACCGGATTCCTTACCCCTCTACAGCATGTATGTTAAACAGTTCCAAATGCATCTAACAAACGCCGAGTCAGTTGCATGGTTTGAGTGGAAGAGAAGTTTATTTGCACATGGGTTGTCGTGCGTGGCATATTTCCGTTGGAATATGCTGAAGTGAAATAAACAAATAAACAAAAAGCCAGGCTGCACCAACTGTGGATCTGAAGCAGAGAACAGAGATCAGGAAAATTGACCAGGGAATGTGATCAGCGAACGGGACCTGGAAACGGATTGTGAGAGCGTGAAGCAGCAATGGGCTGGGTAACGAGACCGTGTTGCGGGAAGTTGCTTAATTCTTGTCATCTATGTTTAGTGCAAGGCGATAGCGCAATGTCGCGTATTCACTGCCCAGCATGACGGCGAAGACAAAAGGCACGAAAGATACCAATGTTTGTGCAAAGAGGATAATATCAGATACTGTGATTGTGACGTGCAAGGAAAGTGTAGAGACGGACAAGCCATGAGTATCGAACGATTAAAACGGCTGTTTAAGAGAGGATGACCAAGTCCCACAAGGCATGCGGGCTTTGAAAATCACACAAGTAGAAACGGAGTGTTTATATCTCCAAAGTCAAACACAACAACGAGCAAAATTATTGTAATCTAAAGCAGAGCGCAATTCGTGTATTTCCGGCTTTGACCTAATCCTTTTATTGCAGAGGAAACCAATATTAAGGAATCTTCTCAATTGCGACATGGAAAATGAAGATTCGTGTCATAGTCCATGTGTGTCGAACGCCAAGCCTATCTTCCCACAAAGCCACGCCTTCACACTCGAGAAGGCGTGTGCATAACTAAGGTGTGGAAGGGTGCACACTCACGTCTCATAACCACAGATAGGTGTCAAGGTGCTTGCTAACAGTAAGCTGTGAGCGGCACCCTAGAGGCCAGACCAAGCCCTGCACCGTCGCTCGGCAGTGTGCACAGTGCAGACCACGCCCGGTCACGGCCCGGGTCACACGGAGGTCACGGCGCTGCTGGCACGCCATATAAGCTTGCCGTGGCAGCCAGTCAGCACCATAGCTCCAGCGTCCGGAGTCGTAGCCGCAGCTTCTCACCATGAACGTCAAGTTGGTGGTGAGTGCAGATGCGGCTCGAGAGTCGCGGTAGACTGACAACTGAGTCAGAATCGTCTTGGGTTCGAATCTCACCTGCGGCGCCGTATTGTCCGCCCGCAGCAGGATGCCAGACGGTGTGGAGAGTTGGCCATACTGAATGGCATATATATTGACTTAACCGTACGGAAATGAGATTTGCCTTGGGTTGAGCCTGTTTGTAGACATGCTAAGTTACGGACACTGAATGCCTGCAACTAATGGCTTCCTGACATTACGGGGGATCGTGTGGAATCTGAGCATTTCTCGTAAAATCATGGGCGGCACACACATAGGGCACCTCAGTGTTGTGGCTCCAGCTGTATGGCAGTTCCCAGCAGCCCCATATCATTCAGGAGGACAATCACGACATGTACTTCGCACCTTCACTTGTTTGAACACGCTGCGCCTGTGCTGTCCAAAAGTCATAATTGATATTATTGGAGCCAAAGATAGACGTGCACATGGTGCATAGATTTTTACTAAACTTCTTCAAATGTTAATGCTATAATGAGAAGGCGTCTTTCTCAAAGCGAATGTTTCCTGGTCCGAGACTGACGGACCGTGCGGAATTCCGGCTTCCTGCGTGAAACAGTGGGTCAGTGGGAGAGTGAGACAGTGGGACAGTGGGGTGGGTGATACAGTGGGACGATGGTTAGTAGGAGACGGTGGGACTCACTGTAGACAGTGAGACGGTGGGACAGTGATACGGTGGTACAGAAGCGATTCCAACAAGCCAGTTGAGTGAGCAACACCAGGGTTAATTATTCCTCATTGGAGGTTTGTTCTTCCAGCTGGTTTTGCTCGTCGCCATGGTGACAATGGTAGCTGACGGCGGCAGCCGTGGAGGCGGCTACGGCGGCCACGGTGGCGGCTACGGCAGGCATAGCAGCGGCTACGGCGGCCCTGGAGGCGGCTACGGCGGCCGCGGAGGCCGTCACGGACGGTCACTCGGCTGCGGCAGCTACAGCCGCCGCAGCTACGGCGGCTACAGAAGCGGCAGCTACGGCTACGGCTATCACTAGTGTGTCCCGGCGCTCGGGGATGTCTCCATTCGCCTTGTTGTGCTCTGTCTTACGTCGATGACTGTGTGTTGAGATTGTCTCGTACAGAGAAGATTCTCGGTACCACCACCGTGATCAATGCTAGTACTTCATGACGCAATACAGGTAACTGGATACGAAATGTTCACAGTCGGTTGCTGAAGGAATGGTTCAAGGAAAGCCAAATAGAGACGAATCCCCGGATGGTGAATAACTCTTGCATTTGATTTGAGCCATGCATCTGGAAGAAAAATGACTGGCATTCGATGGGTTTAGCTCTCAGTCAAGCAGATAGTAGGGAGGAAGGGATGTTGATCAGCGCATATTTTGTTGGAAATCACTGCTTGAATGATTCAAATTGAGACGAATGTCCACTTATTTATTGGTAAACGCCTCCTGCATTCACATATGTTGCATTGGACCAACCGACACTGATGGCTTCGAACAGCATATCATTCGAGTGGAATAGATGGTGGGTACGTATTCTGTGCTAGGGATAGTTTTACCGTTCCGAATAGGGCGAATCAGAGGACAGAATAGAAAAGCAA